>JMFS01060221.1:0-36285 GCA_000699545.1 Podiceps cristatus | reverse complement strand
TATATTTAATAACTGTTCCCTATATCAAGTTGCTCAGGTCTGTAGCCATTGGTCTTTCAAAAGGAAATCTCTCGGGACAGCTTTACCCTTTCATAGCAGCAGTGAAATAGAAGGAGCAGTATTAATAAAATTAGAGGACTGCAGCAACTGGTCAGCAAAGCAATGAAATTTGTGCCCAGACTTCATTTTTACAGATGAAAAACAAGCGACAACATTATTATTGCAAGTTTCATTTCAGCTTTTTTTGCACTGATAAAACTGGAGTCCATTAATTCAAATACCACCTTTGAACCTTGGTACAATAACAACTGAATATAGTAGCAAAACATCACACAGATTATGTCTCTAAATAGATCTGTTAAAAATAATTTCCAGAAGTCTAGATATGATTAAAAAGCTGAACATTGTCAATTCTTGGCATGCCCGCAATTAGCAATGCACAATGCCAGCTACAAAAAAACCCCTAAAACAACAAAAAACTATCACAACTCTTCATGACTTAGCTGTAAAAACTAGTCAACATAGGGCAGATAATACAATTTATTTTCACCTGGCATTCCTTGACATTCTTTCACTCTCTTGTGAGGAGAGTACTTTTATTCCAACGCACTAGCTCTTCCGCACTTTCAGCTCGATCAGAAAAAGCACGGAACAGCTCTGCTCAGAAGAATGGGATCAGTCCTTCAGTTTTTGTTTACTCCTGGAGAGGATTATTTTTGCATCGTTTACTGGCCTGGCTTGCAAAACTACTGTTTCAATGAAGATAATTAACACTGCTACTTACTTTGTCTATAATTAAGTCAGGAATAAAAAGCAAACCAATAAAGGAAATAGATTCCCCCCCCCAACACTAAACCACCATAGATACATCTCTCAGAAATGAAGTGTAATGTTTTCAAAGCAGAGGAAGATCAATAGTGGTGCTGTTTTGCTTGTATCAAAAGGGCACACACTTGTTAAGCTAACAGGGAGAACACTTTCACAGCATGTATCAGAAAACCTGGTTTCATAAGCTTAAGAAGTTTCATAAAAAAACTGCGGGAGGGTGTGAATTCACTTTGGTTTCAAGTACATGGTTCTTCATTAATATTTTACTCACACACAAAGACTTCAAGTCTAGTAGGTGGGCTGTGGATGGCAAACAGCCTTCCTCTATGCTCGCTTTGTGACTAAAGAGAAAAGAACTGGCATCAGTAAGTTAAAAAAAAAAAGTAAAAAAAAAAAAGGCAAGCAGTCAATATATTCAACATTGGGTCCCTGAGCCCAAGGGTAATAGCCAAAGAGTTTTCTGGATAAAAATATTTGAGCTAATTTTCTGTCTTTGTCAGCCAATTTTTCCTCTGTACCTAGGGACAACAGCTGAACATTATTTAAGAGTCACCATTAAACCCAGAAACAATCATATTACATATGCAATCTAAAAGACCTCAATTACTTCCCAATCAGATATTCAAAAGCGTTCATAACAATAGGAGATATTTTTAGGGTATATAACTAGAATGTCAGATATAAAAGAAACATTATTACAAAGTCCCAAAAATACCTATTAGCATAAAACTATGATACGACTAGACTACAGGTCAAATCTGCTCCTTCAATAGCCCTAAATTTATTCTAGCAGAGAGACCAGATGAATTAATTTATACTCCTGCTCCTCAATTCTTTCATCCTTGCAACTGACCTGTAATTGTTACCTTCTTAGAACTATTACAGCAGATGTAAAAAACCCCAAATTATAGCTTCTAGCCGCACTAAGTATTTCATAATCTCTACCACGTGTCATTTTGCTTTCTGGAACAAGCTTCTTAAATGTAAGGTCACCATAGTCATCAGGTAGTCACCAACTAGCACGGGTATTTACCATCTATTTAGTTTGCCAGGATTTAGGTGGTCATTGTTACGCATTTGCCTCCATCCATAAATCCTCTTCTGTGCACATGCATAAGGAAGTATTCACCATTAAAAGCATGGAAGGGTCAAAAAAAGAGGCAGCCAGAGGTGTGGTGGTCCCTGAAGCAGAAGGCTGAAGATTCAACATTTTAAGGAGAATACTGTGGGTTTTTTTCTGTGAACCCTATTCTACTCATGACCCCACAATCACAGATAGTGTAAGTACCATATCGGTGAGGTTAACTTCCACGGTTTACAGTACTTTTCCGTGACACCTAGTGCACTTCACTGCACAGAGTGTTCTAGTAATTTTCAGCAGCACATTTGCTGCCTCCCTCGCTAGGACCCGCTCCACAGGATTCCCAGAATATGCAGACAGCTGTTTGACCTTTCCTCCTGTCCTCAACATGCCTTATCTAATATAAGTGAAGAGATGTCACCACCTTACAGTCTCTCTGAATACAGTCCTACACCATGTTTGAATATAATACCACAAACTGCTGCCACTACTTTACCTGTATTGCTTTTAACACAGGCTATTACGATGACCCCATGCACAATCTTTTAAAAACAAATTTCATTTGTAGAAAATCATCTCGTTCTGCAAGAGAAGCAGCCCTGCTTTGCTGTGAGTTTCTTCTGCTTTTGATTGTATCGCATCTTTATCATACTCTCTTCTCCTTTTGCTTAGATGGGTCTTCTCTATGTGCCTTTTCTGCTTTCCTCTGCTTAAAGGCCATTTGGATAAATGCCCCCTCCCATTTAAATCCTAACATTCAGCTCAAAACACTCCTATTTTACAGCAGGTTTAAAAATGCAGTTCTTTTTAGTGAGCTGCGCATCTAGTTACCAGAACATAGTTATCAAGACTACTGTCAAAGCAGAAGAAATCCTGGAGCTGATCCCAGAAAAAAATTTCATTAACCTTCCTTCCACTTGTCCCCAGTACAAGGAACATAAGCATATTTTGGCTAACGTGATTAGCAGTTTTCCATTAGTAACTCAGAGGATGCTGTGAGAACTCCTGGACTGTTCCCAAGCAACCCGTGGCCTATCACAAGATCTGACTGGGAGATTTTTCTGACCAACAGATTCCAAAATGGTAAGACGCTCTCAAGGTAGCTTGAAAACCATGATGGCAGTAAGTACTTTAAAAAGCTGTTCTTTCCAATTTGCTTGTTTTTCCTACCCAGGGCAGTAGGAAAGACCTGAAATTGATTCAATTGTGGGAAGCTCTTAACTTTCCACCCTGTAGCAGCTGATGTCATGTATCTAGAACGAAGATGTTCAATCTTCCCTATGCAGCTGTAACCATCCACAGCACTACCTCCCTCTGTTTTCAGGCTGGCTAGTGGAAATGGTCCAGACAGCAGTTTCAGCACAGCTCTTTCTGCGGACAAGTTCTGACTTTGTACTTTTTGTAACCCCTCCATCAAATCACTAAATAGAAAAGAAATTCAAATTTCGGAATAGAGAAAAAAATGCACAAGTCTGACTTAAGAAAAGGAAATCTACCACTTATAATCCTGCCACAGACTCCAGTTAATGCATCCTCAAACCAGTTTGCATGCATGTACTTATTTTTCAAAGCCAGGCAGCTGCCAGGACTGGTTTTAAGAGCCACAACTAAAGGAGATGTTTGGGGCCTCAGAGGTCTATTAGCCTAACCTGAACATCAGGGCAAGTCACTCAGTGCATCAGAAAAGTTGAACCCTACACATTAATCTTTGTCCAGGATCAGAGTAACCTGACACTTGTTTTATTCACCGCAGTCCTCCCATTTGCCTCACTAGAAGGCTACACCAACACAGAAACAGAGCAAAAGATGGCGAATCTGTCCCCCAGTTTGGCAAGAGGCTGAACACATTAGTCATGTGAAAAGGGGAGTTCTGAGTATCTTCTTAGCATCCCTCCTTTATATGCTTCAAGAGAGAGATACACAGCGACTTACAACTTGCATACTGCTCACAGGTTCTAAGCCCCAGTTACTCTCCCGCTCCATTCCCATGGCACGGATTTAGCACTTTGTAAGTAAACAGGTCTGGGGAGAGGAGGGTTAACTCAACAGGCTGAAAAACTGATGCTTTAAGAAACCTACTTAACACATTTAACCAACAGTAAACATTGTGGATAAAAAGCGGCTTTTGCTATGGCCAAAGTTTGCACATAGTTCAAGGAGTAGTGTGAAAACACAGTTTCAAATGCCAACAAGCTCTTGAGACACTAATTAGATTAAAATATCTTTCTTTACTGCTTCCTATGCAGTATGTGGGATGCTTTTATCATGCAGCTGAACACTACCAATGACAATGGTATTTTTAACATTTTAGGTTTGCCCAGCATTTACTTTTAGATGTTTCACTAGCAACTGGAGCAGATCAAATCTGAGTCACTTGTCCTGAAATACTTCATGGATCAGCCCTAAAGGACATTTGGGGTACAAGCTTTGGGATCATGCCAGTCACCCCTGATTTGCTGGTATCACCTGTGGTGCTGCTGATGAATGCCAGACCATTGTGCTGCATTAACATCACACAGACTGCGTTCTCTCTTATCTCTCACTAAAGTGATTTACTAGATCTTCTTAGGGCACATATGTATAAAAACTTCTGCACAGCTTTAGGTTCACTGAGGAAGATTTTTAGAGGACAGGAACAAGAAATATAAATCTGAGCAGAATTTCTGCTCTCCTCATCTCTTTCAAATGTTAATATAGTTAGTCTGATCTTAACTTCTCATTTCCTATCTCTGCTAAGGCTTCTTTACACCACGACCCCCAGGTCCTTCTCAGCAGGGCGACCACCCCCCCAACCACATGCAAACATGCACCTTCTTGACAGAGACACCTACTCTAGATTCATGAAGTTTATTTCGAATTTACCTTCTATATTCATGATATGTGAAAAAAAAAAAAAAAAAAAGAGGCACAAGAAACAAGCAGCTTTGCTTTTCTTCATGCCAAGGAGACAGCACGGTTCACAAAGAGAAAGGTTCTACTCAGTCAAATGCTAAAGCCTGGGAAGGAATTCAAAGTCACCTTGAAAAATATTTCAGTTCTTTCATCTCATTGAATGATATTTTTTCTTTTTCTCCCACAAGCAGCACATTTTAAATTGCCCCTTTACTCACATTTATACTCTCTAGTCAATAAGTAAAATAAAAGTTGCTGAAAGGCTCCTACAAGCATTTAGTCCGATACAGTAAAATAGGGCTGAGATACTATGGGCCACTAAAACACAGGTCAATACCCAGCATTGGAAACTTCCACAAGACTCTCAACTCAATCTGCCCTGCAGAACAGTGCCGCCCCCGTCCCAAGAGGATGCCCTTCAGAAGGGAGAATCAGCTTCTTTAAACCAGCCAGATAATAATGCATTTTGGTTTGTTTGTTGGTTGCTTGCTTGCTTTTGTTTGTTTGGGTTTTTGTTTTGTTTTGGTTATTTATTTGTTTGGGTTTTTTTGCTAGTGAATAAAAAACCAGGACATTTGTCATTTGCACTGATTATTTTTTCTGAAGATAAAAAATAGAATCTATCAAAAAAGGAACAAGCATCAAGGGAAGAAGACAGACTTTTGCATTGCCTTTTATTCAGAAACTCCTGGCACAGGAGCATCATCTATTGCTTATTTCTTAATAATATGAAATGGGAACAGAAGGAACAGGATTAATACACCTGAATTTCTGGCCAGTGGACTATAGCAGCAATATGCTCAAAACCAACTACATAATTTATACCCCCCATCCTATTCTCAGAATTACTCCAGAACTAAGGGAAGTAACACCACTGGACCAATTGTCAAAGATGCTTGCAAGGCACCCAGTGACGGCGGTGCTGGAGAGTGCAGGGCCATTTACCTAACTTGTGCTGAACAACGCTCTGCTGCGGCCACACAGCTCCCAGCCCGGGAGCTAACCCGCTCATCTCTATACTATGCTGCTATTTCACAATTAATGTAGCAGAAGGTTCCCAAAGGCCTGAATTAAAATCGAGAAGAATATTTAGGCTGCTAAATCATTCAGGCCCTTTCAAAAGATTTAGTCAAGTCTGTGAATGTAATTGCTCATCTAATCTTGATTCAGCTCAGTTTTAAAAATCAGCTAAATTTGTGCTAATGCTGACACACTAAAAATGCTCTTAAACCCATTTAAGGTTAATTTGGTAATTTCCCAACATAAAGGTTAAGCCGACTAAAGGGGTTTTTTTATATAGAACTGCACTGGCTTAGCTATAACAGTAAAAAATACTTTATTGAAACTTTTCTAATACTGACAAGCTCATAACTTTACTTAAGGTAATGCTTCTCTAGATTTAAAAAAAAAAAAAAAAGCCATAGAGGAAAATGACACTGATGACAGCTTTTGTTCTAGCACTGAGTTACTTGAATTTTTCAGGATATTTGGGATCATCAATAGAGAAAGAAAACTCCTGTTTCCTTGACTTAAATGATCTTCTTTCTTGCAAGGAGTAACCCTATTGGATAAGAAATGCTGTTGTGAATAGGTCTAGACTTTACACAGCCATGGGTCACTAATTTAATTAGATTTCAAAGCAGCTATTCTACATTTACACTGAATACAATACTTCCTGTACCCTCCCTCGTACTAAGAGGAATAAAACAATCCCCCAGAAGTTTACACCTCATTGCATGAGGAAACAACAACAAAGTGTACATACAATACCTTGAGTTACAGATGGGGTTTATATTCTTCAAGTTATTAGGAAAACTTTAACTACCTGCTAAATTAGTATTTTTAGCAAGGAAAAGGTTTTCTCCTGTCTAGTGAGGCAGGATTCTGTCTGACCTGCTCTGCTCAGAAAATGCCTGCCATCAGCCAACCTCAGTAACTTCCCCTCCCAATTATGCACTTCTACATGTATTAAAAAATTAAATCAAGCTTCTCTGTGTGAATAAAAGAAACTTAAAAAATGAACTTTACTGGTAACAACTGAAGTCCTTGCCTTGTATAAAAAACAGGAGGTTTTGCAGGGGTTTTCTTTGGGGGGTGAAGGCTAGCACAGAGCCAGGATAGGAGCCCTGCTGTCTATCAGTGCTTGGTCTTCTGAGCTTTTCTTCTTTCAAGCGAAAATGGGGCTGCAATTTTCACAGGGTTCTTTATCACATTTGTTACTCTGCATTTCAGACTCTGCAAGGTCACTGCTCTCATAATTTGAGTGATCCAAGGCTGCATAGATTAGTTACTTGAGGAAATTGGGGGGTTTGCCCTCACTAAAAGCTATGAGGGAATAACAAGAAACCAAGTTCGTATTCTCTTCCAGGAGCTCACGTAACATTTCAAAGAATTACACAAGATAGGAGCTGTTACTGGAAGTGAAACCACACTAATAGCTGGGATCATTTGCCTCCAGTTTCACC
Organism: Podiceps cristatus; assembly: GCA_000699545.1. Classification (NCBI taxonomy): domain Eukaryota; kingdom Metazoa; phylum Chordata; class Aves; order Podicipediformes; family Podicipedidae; genus Podiceps; species Podiceps cristatus. Next base: position 29,019 of record JMFS01060221.1, on the reverse strand, counting down.
ATCTGTAAGTGACCTGAAAATACCTATCATTTGACACTTTCATACAGCTACACATTTGCACTGTTATTCAGCACATGTATGTAACTGAAAAGTGTCCTATAACAACTGTATGAACAATCTATGCAAATAACTTCGTTACTATTGACAGCAGTCCAACCTCACACATCTTCCTCTGCTGAAGCAGAATACAAATCAGTCTCAGTCCAGCTGTTACACACAAGTATACACCCTTGCGTACTCTATTCTTTCACAGGAAAACCAGGTGCCAGAGTGTGTCATGCATGAAGGGCAGGGGCAGTTGTCAGGCTATAATCAGGGATTCCTTTGGATCTCACATATAAATGAAACACTTAAGGCGTTGATCCCCTAAGCTGACAGCCTACGACCTCACATGCCAGCAAGAGAGAATTGTGTGAAGAGTGGATATAACGATGCTAGCACCAAAATTTCTGGCAAGTCCAGCACTTGGATTTTGTGAGCAGCAGTCCCACTCTCTGTACAGCGAATTAACAGCAGTACAAGATGAAACACCCCATAACCTATTTCAACAGTGCAGTATTTCTGGAAATACAATGGCTACTGGGATATAAAAATTTGTGATGCACAAATGAAGCTGAAATTGTAATAGTCTCTTTACTCTCCTGTGTTAGCTAGTGGTAATGGCAATGAAAACTGAAACAAATAAAGACCATATGAAAATGGGCTTCTAAACATCTGTTCCTCTTTCTGATCTCTTGAGTCATCTTTCTTTCTGATCTCATGATAAAACTGCTGGGCCACAATACTTATTTGTCATCACATAATGGAAATGAAAAGTCAGTCAATGTGAGATATCCAGCAATTTGTTATCAAATCAGAAGTTTGAAGAGAGCTGTTTTATGGCTTCTAACGAATTTCAGCGTATCAGATGTTTTAAAATCAGTGCTGTGATGAGAGAGGGGACTTTCATGGTATGAAAGCATGAGAAAAAAATAAGTAGATATTTGAATGTAATTTATAAATTGTCAGGACAGAGAGCACTGGTGATCCATGAAATGTGTAAACCCCAGACCCAAATACATTGCATACTCTCATGTGCACACAAAAAGAAAGAGGGTAAATGGAAGTAACAACATTCAAAGGTTAAGATTTGGTTGTAAACAAAAGCTGCAGGGACAAATCTCCTTGCCCTGCTCCCCTAAAGACAGAAAGGAAAGCACAAAAATCGAAAGGAGTTTAGTGGGGGAAAAAAAAAAAAAAAAAAAAAAGGAGATCACAGGAAGGAACAATAACAACATAAAATGGAGGCAGAAAGGAACTGGATTCTCTCTTTTCAAAAGCAGCACTCTTTGCTAGTCAAGGTGAAGGACATTAAAAGCAGTCTAAGTGAAAGAACAGGAAGGCACAACTAAGTATAACTAAGGGGTTAACTTAAGTTTGGGGAGGAGGTTCCTATCCTAATTAGGAACATAGCAAACAAAAAATAATTAGGATGTTATCTCCTCAATTCCAGCCACTTCTGCTTTACAAAGTGATAAGTTATAACAGCAAATGCTGATGTGACCTTAGTATTAATTAGTAGGACAGAGCTCTCATCCAGTTACAGGCCAATATCCCGTGGCACTGGGGTTCAGCAAGGAGGAAGGGAGAAGACAGAAGGAGCCAGAGACAAAAATCCAGCATTGTATCGTTTCCAGAGAAAGTACTATATTGAGACATTTGTGGATGTGCCCCAAAGGCCAGCATTGAGGACCTGAGGCACACATTGCCGAGCCTCGATGCTCAAGAGAGCTATAAGCTGCGATGAGATAAACTGCTGGAGCTGTGATGAGAGTGCTGGCATCAGAGCTGCGGGAATTAGCAGGAAGATAAAAGCCGTCCATAATGCATCCCTCCTTTTACCTCCTCCTACCCTATAGCACTGTGCCTGAACAGTGCCAGCTCAAAACCACATCTGCCACATGAGCACGTTCCTGGCTACTTCTGTCTACAGTAGTGGCAAACATACATTTTCATTGCCTTTTCTTATTTTTTATTAAGCCACAGAGCTGCTTTGTCTCCAGTCTAGCAGAAGTTCACATGGAGGTGGCCACCTGATCTGAACTGACTGCAGATGAGCTGGTACAGGCATTACTGAGTAGCACAGACCAGTAGAGACCACCAGAGAGATGAGCTTGGTAGCAAATTCTAATTTATTGACAACACGTGAAAGTATGTTGACACATACAAAGACTCTCAAAGTGAACACATTAATTAGATAAGCTTACTCAATTTTTGTGGCTATTTTAAAACTAATAGGGTTGAGTAAACTAGGTCATGCAGACAAAAAGGCCCACATCCTCGAAAGCACATTGCTGAGAATTGTCTTTGTTGATCTGGATCTAAATGGATTTCAAGGTCTAATAATAAATCAATGAGCTGAATACAGTTTCCTAGCTTCCTATCTCTCCGTGATCAGGCCATTATAATGACCTGGGATTCAAAATGTGTCTTCCACTGCATTATATTAGATCAAAGCTGGTATTAAAGAACTTAAAAAAATGTGAAATTATGACAGCTGACTCATCACAGCAAGAACCATAAATCTGAATACTGCTGTTGTCTTTTTTTACATACCCATGTAACCATATGCAAATCATACCAAGAACAGTAAAAGCAAAATAATAAAGCATGGTGGGTGTCAAATATCATAAACTTGCTGTTATCTTCCCTGGTATATGTTTGTAAGAGATGAGTGGACCAATTCACAGTTAGCAAGAAGTTTGTGGTAAGAAGAGAAATACTTTTGTCTCTCAAGTATCCAATAATATTTAACAGAAAAGTTAACATACCTGTTCCTTTATTGCTCTTTTTTTCAGACTGTGCCACTTGTATAACCTCAGCAGCAGCATCCCTTACTACTAAATCTTCATTCTGTAGCAGGAGAACCACACATTTCCACATAGCAAGGGTATCTGGCAGTCCTATATTTATTTATGGAGAAAAATTAGAATGCTCTTTCTTACATGAATTCAAAGTAGTTACAGTTCTGTTTCCACACATAAACACAACAAATGCAGTGAAGCACTGGAAAGTGGGCAGGAGAAACGCATTGGCAAACCACTGGGAAGACAACTGGTAATGTGATCAAAACGTTTTCTGCATGAGTGAACTTATCTAGGTGGTTGACTCAGCTTGGTTTAAACAGTGGGCAGCAGATAAGAGAATGGACCTCTCTTAATCCAAGTTCAACTCCAAGTCTTGTGTGCTCTGAATTTTCTACAATGTCTAGAAGTGCAGAATTACTGATTTGCTACAGCAGAAGTTTTGCTGCTGGAGATCGACTAACGCACCGTGATCATGGATTTGCTGTTGCAATCTGCCTGGAGTAAGGGCTGCCAAATCGAGTTTTGTTCAGGTACCGCCAGCAGTGCTGGCCGCAAACGCCATTCCCTGCAGGAAACGGCAAACGATCTCACCTCCTGGGGATCTACCTGTCACCTTCTTCTGCCATATTCACTTCACCCCACCGCTCACCAGCAGGCACTATCACCCTTATATCCACTAACTGTTGGAAGCATGCCAGGTTTGATCCACAGGGTAACTACCTGCATGCGGTTAAGACTAACAGAGATACCTGCCAAGGGGGAGGTGTTTATCTCTCAGTCTCACAGGCCACACACCGCTTGCGAATGCTTATGTCATTCAGGGGCGTCACACTAAGGATAACTAGCTGAAGTCACGAGGCTGTACTCATAGGTTTGCTGAGGTACTCTTCCGCTGACTTTTCAGCTCTCGTTGAACATCCTCATTAAAGGAATCCACTGGAAGGTCTCTTTTAGAGGCAGCCAGCTGCTAGATATTACTTTCTGGTAATCTCAGAGACAACGGAACTGGTGCTTCATTGCTGCACTGGTTTTCTTCAACCATGTTATCAACAGGTCTATCAAAGATTTGTTTTACAAGGCTAGCCAGACAATTAATCCTATTTCATTGCTTGGCCAAAATTAATTGCTTGAGGCTTTACTACACAGGGAGAAGCAACATTCCTTTATTTCATGTAACTTTCTTACTTGGCAACAGCATGGAGTATAATTATTTTGGAAAAAATTGCTCTTTTCTAACATGCACACGCAATAATGTTATCCTGGCACAGCTAAAGCAGAATAATTATTCGTTTCTAGATACAACAGCCAATTTTTCCCACCTAGACAAGTTTCTACTGTTATCTCCAAGACAGACAGAAGTCTGCAAAGGGATTTTCCAGAAAGACTTTTTCTGAACCCTCAAGCGACATGAAGGAGAGATGATGTGGTCATTGAGAACATACTGATCAGCACTGACTCTCCTCCTCTTATGAAGGTACTTCACGGAAGATTCACGAATGACAACTCCATTTCATACATCCACAATTTTCTTTAACTTCTACTTTCTCCTATATGTGGTCAAGCAAGCTGATGCAGAACAAGTCATAAAAGTCAGAACTGTTTATATGTCCCTTTAACTCGAAGGGAATGATTCTGGCTTTGTCTCACTGCAACTGAACGCCAGATCATGCCCTTGATTTGCTAAACTTCACACTGCAGTACTGACAGCTACAAAGTTGTGAAGAACCCCAGACTGACAATTCTAGGTAGCACAGAGCGTTAGCTCTGTGTCTTTTCCCTCCTGGCCCAATTTTCACAGCAAAGAGCTGGTTCAGATGGGTTGCCCGCTGAGGCCTTGAGGCTTTATTTTCTGGGATGTTTTGGGGGGCATTTAGGTAGGTGGGGTTTTTTTTGTTTGTTTTTCTGTGTTTTGTTAAGATTTTATGCAGGACAGAAATTGCTACTCTTTTTATTTCAGACCTTCACATCTGACCAGAAAGCATGGAAACAAGCAACTGTTCTGACAACATCAAAGAGGAAGCCCTGTTCTCCATCAGCTATGGACCAGATCCAAACAGTGACAGATGAGAAGCACAGCATTTGGGAGTTTTTCACTCCAATACCTCCACAGACTTCATTTGATATAAAATGATAATGTCTGTCCCACCAAGCGCTTTAACTAGATGGTAGAAGTCAGGATTTCCGGAGTTAATACTATGAACACTTAATAGTACAGTGTCTACCTCCTATAACAGATTTAGCTCTGTTACATCTTATCAGTACCTCTTAAAAGACACATCTCAAAAGAAATAACTGACTTTTTAAAAAGCCAGCACTATCTACAGTTTAAGAAATAGACCATTCGTCTTGTCTAACAGAAATTTGTACCCAGTCAATGTAGATGAACTTAAGCTACTCAAACTATAAACATTTAAATAACTACATTGGAATAAAACATCACAGAAACTAAAAGCATTTAAATCTGCCCATCTTATTCAGGATGCAACATAATTTCTTTATCATCTATCACTACCTATTTTTCACTATTTATCACTACCCATCTCCTGGCCCTTTAGTCACAAAATCCCCTTACTCTCTGTTCACAGAAGGTGGGGGGGCTAAAAGAAAAAAACAGTGTCTGCTGCACAACAGACGAGGGAATTTCACACAGCTTTGCCTCTCAGTAATGTACGGTTGAATAAGGCTGTGTAGGTTTATTTGGTTGGTTGTTGGCTAAAGAGGTGGTCTAATGCTAACTACAAAAAAAATCATTATATCTGGAAGGTATAATGTGATCCAATTATTAATCATTTTTATAGCAGAATGTGTCCTTTATTGTCCCAGACTGAAGCCTTTAATTTCAACATTCAGCCAGCATAGCTTTGTTAGGCTCACGGTATTAAACTAAAAATACGTCCACATCACCCATAGCATATTTCAGAAAAATCCAAGTTGGAGAGCAGTTTTAAGCCAGTAGATCTGTACAGCAATGTAAGTGGCCTGGAAACATAACAGCATGCCCTCCTTCTGCAGAGGCTCTGCATGTGTGCTTTTTGTATGAGAACTTAAGTAAGCCTGTTTAGTACATTAAATCAAAAATTTTGAATTTTCAAAATACGCTGTTTGATATAATTCCGTGTTTTGACTGTGAGTGCATATATAGGAGTATGACACATTTTAAGTCATGTATTAATGGGTTTCATCTAAAAAGATCCAGAAAATTTATGTTCAGACTACTCACCGAGAATGAGCTTCTCATTGATCAGAAGAAATGATGTTATACTTTTAAGAACTTCAGCAGCTGCTAACAGCATCTCCGTCTGTTGCTCATCTCCACAAAAATAAACTATCAGTTGGACCCACTTTTTCAGGACTTCTTCTGAAATCTGAAGGCACAGAACATGTGAGAAGTGTGCTGTACAATCCAGTGTTACCGCTAACCACCGCGTTAAACTATGGGCTGCTGAAGGGATGTTAGTCATCAGTAAATGTAGGGTTTTTTCCAAGGTGGTGAACCCCAGATGTCCATTCAAAAGTTGCCTTACTATGTCACAGATAGTTAAGATGGGAGATTTTGTTTTAGATCAGTATTCATAGGCAATTCTCTCACTCTGTCCCTTCACACCACTCACCAATGACCACATAAGTCAGAGCACATCTTTGCATCCTCAGTTCTTCTAAACATGCAAGCCAAAGACAAACAAACTGGATTATAACAAAGAAGCAATTCTTAGAAGCATCCTATATATGTAGCCACATACACGTATCTGGAAAAACAACTAAGAACATATGAACCATAGCATCAATCTTTGATGCTTTGGTAGTGACACAATGCTTGGCAAAGCGGTGAATGCAACTCCATCTGTCTCCTCTGCAGATACTGGGGATGAACAATTTTTTTTTTTAATAAGACTGCTGATGTTCCTTGGGTTCTGATAGCGTACGCATTCAAAACACTGAAGGAATCTCCAAGTTGGCTGATACACAGCAAAGCTGGCTGTCCTAAAACATGAAGGATTAGAAAAAAGAACAGGAAAGAGAAATTTCCTGATTCAAATAAAATCCAACTGCCATCTTTTGGACAACATTTATTCCCCAGAAATATGCTAAGATGACTACTACTTAGTAATAATGGGACAAAGCTTCGACTCTTTCCGATGTGTAGTGATGGCTACTAGATTTTTTGAGGAAAGAAAATGTGCATTTTACCCGTAACTCAAGAAGCGCTTCCAACCCCAGCGCTTGCCAACCCTGACCTCCATTGAGACAGCTGGGCCAGAACTGGGAAGAGAAAGTCCCGACTTCCGTAGGTGACCACGAAAGAGCTGGGATCCCCTGCAAATACCACACTCAGCAGGGCGGCGGGCCAGTCACAGTGCAGGAACCTCAAGCACAGCTTAGATAACGGAACATGCAAGCTGCAGGAGGTGGCACCCAGGCACAGACACAAGCAGGTGTGTGCTACAGCAATCAGAAGGATGCTCGGGGGGTGGGGGGTGGAACAGGAACAAACAAACAAAAAACCTCAAAAAACCCAAACTGTTTGGGACCTCATGCACAGGAGAACAGGAACAGCAGCACCAACACAACCTGGAGACACCTGAGGTATGTGCAACTAAGTTTGGTGTTTGGTGGTTTGTGGGTTGGTTTTTTTTGGTGTTGTGGGTTTGGTTTTTTTTTTTCTTCCTCCTCCTTTCTTTCCTTTTTTACTTCTTTTTAATTAAAGGAAGTGAAAAACAGAACAACCGAGTAAGGTAAAGAGAACCAATGAAAAGGTGGGTTGAGTTAAACGGCAGAGAAGCGCAGGAGGACTCGCTGAGGGATAAATGAAACCTCGGTTGTACTCTGCCTCATTCTGCGTGGTACGTGGCCATGTACCTGCCCTGCACAAAGGGGCAGAGCCAGGGCATGTCCTACAGGTTCTGCAACAGGTTAAAAATCCCCCCAAATCTCCGAAGATGTTACAATTAACTCAGATTTTGAACAGACACATGAACTATGTCTAGAAAGAGAGAGCTTGGCTTTTACCTTATGGAAAAGAAACAATCCCTTCTATAGACGCAGATACTGAATGCAAGCCCAAAGAAAGAATTTAGATGGAAAACTGGTGTACTTGGTCTTTTACAAAGCAGAAAGCACTCTCTGCACATCTGTCTTAGATCTTCCATGACTTACATGCTTATTAGAGAAAGTTGTTTTACTGTTACTACAGTTAAGATTGTTACAGCATTTTTCATTAATTCCTCTTTGTAAATTAATACAAAACTTCAAAGCAATATCATGTTCCACATCTATTTGTGAAACCAGGTTTATACGGTTATTTTCGTGTTCATAATTTGAAGTCCTTGCATTTTGCCTTTCTTAAACAAAAAGATTTAACATCATAATTCATGTCCCCAATTCTTGTGTGCAAAACTGACTTCCCCCTTTTTTTTTTATAATGAGACAAGATTAGTGGCATACAATAGGAATCAATTCTGCTGCACATTCTATAAGTAACAGCTACATAAGAAAAAAAACCTCAATTTTAAAAGAGTTCATGAAAATTTTGTCAATTTTTAAATACCCATCATTTGTTTTTTCTATCTTTGAAATTAAACAAAAAAAATAGTATGTCATTAAAATCTACCTTAGCACTGCTCTACACATCCATATGCGACATCACAGACTGACAATTTAAAATCAAAAGAAATCTGAGCCAGTAATTTGTGCTGGTATAAATCTAAATTAAATAAACAGGAACAGAGAACACACAGCCTTGAATTTTACAAGGGTTATTATATTTACTCCAGTGTTTTAAACACACATTTTAAGAGGAAATTCAATGAGAAACTCCACACAGAGAACAAATCGGTGTGCTCAGACAGTGATTTCAGGCCGAGAGTTGGCAAGGTCATACCGCAGGCCGTGAGGAAGGGAACTGCACCCAGCCATTGCTTCGGCCTCGTGCCTTCCCCTCAGATCTGCTCGCCTGCTGGCTCCCCAGCAATTACAAACTACAACAAAGTTGCACTTTAGTAAATGGACTGGATTCGGTGTATGTCTTAATCACCATAGGCATTTTTCTTTCCACATTATACCGACTGTTTTGGATGCTCTCAGAAGTTGAAATTTACTTACGTATTTAACTTGAAATGACTTTTGAGAGGGATATACTGAGATGATATTCATGGCCCTTTCATTTCAGAACATGGCAGTGTATTCACAGAGGAAGATACAACACCAGAAAAGGTGTGGTGACACAAGAAAACACAAGCTCGGGGCTTCTGTCTAAAAGAAGCCATGTTACTTCTATCACCAAAACCTTCAGAATTACAAGACTCAAGCAGCTCCTTTTCCCTTACCTGCTGACGGTTCTGCAAAAGATGGATAACCAACTTGGAGACAAATTTGAGAGAGATGATTTGAACTTCGGTGCTGAGAAAATAAGGTAAAGAACATATGAAGAAAAGCCGCTATTTCTGACGCTATTTCATCTCTAGAAAGGAAACAGCTACCTCTTAATCATTATTGATTATCACCAACGGGTCTTTTGCAAGCTGAGCACTTGGGATTTTTACATTACAGATCTTGACTTTAGTTAAGCTTTTGGTTGATATGCAAATGAAATATGCTCTTACTTTCACCTCTCACGTTTATTTTCTACCTGTATAGTTCCCATAGAAAAACACATTTGAAAATGGAAGCCAAGTCAAACAAACCAGATGTTATTTTAAATGATAAAGAAAAGCATTCCTTCAAGCTAGTGAAAAGCTCCAGGAATCTCTCTTCTATAGCTGCTAGAAACATTACTAGTGCAGATACGCCAACTGCCATCTCCCGCGCCTTCATGCTGCCTAGCATGGTCTCAGGCCACGGCGCTTGGCACCAGGGCTCCTGAAGGGCTGGTCTCACTGTGGGGAACGGCAAAGCCTGAGCAGTAAGGTCTGCTAGTTCAGCTATTCCCCTCTAACAGCATCAGTCAGTGTTATTTTACCACAAGTGTCTTATTTCATTCCAGAAATAAACACCCCACATCATCATTTAAACTTGAAAAATTTTGTGCAAATCATCAGCAAATGTGCACAGCTATAAAATGCTGTTTTACACTCTGTACTCTAAATATTCTACATTGGTAACAGTGGGGTGCAATGTTTACATAGCTTTAAAAAAAAGAGACTATTAGAAACAGGATGGTCCTGCCCTTAAATCCTGGACACTTTCACCCAGTTTGTCCATTCTGTTATGAATGGATGGACACAGCTTCTAACTCAGTACGAGCTACAAACTGGCTCCAAGTTTTCAACGCTTTCTGCTGACTCTGCAGTCTGATTAAGGAGTGTGAACCCTAAGAATTAGGGTTAACCCTTTCTGTCAATACAACAAGCAACATCAGATCTGTCATCCTTGCTACAGACCATCTGCAGATAAACCAGGATAGGATGGATGGCAGATTCACAGCGAATGAGTGGACGTTTGGATCATCAATTCTGTGCATTAAGGTGTTTCCCAATTACCTTTTAGAAGAGCTATGCTCGCTGGCTATCATCCGACAGCTGGGGTAACTTCATATTTAAGGAACTGCACTACTGGACATTTATAGGGTGTTTGGCAGTATGACTTGAGGGGCCTTTTAAGAATTCAGACCCATGTCTAATTTCTCTGAAAAATTCTCATCAAGAGCTCTCTTTATTCAAATAAGCCACACTGACTTTCATGAAACATGGGGTTTTAAATCAACAGATAGCCCAAACCCAATAAATTAGCGCTTCAACATCTCAAGTTTTTAAAGTACAAGTATTTTAACATGCATGACAGACCATACCTGTTGGAGATATCTACGATGTTTAAACTCCAGGTTAAGAGGTCATCTGAGGTCATTTTTATAGAGCATTCAGTCTTTGGAAGCACATTTCTGAGATCCATATTATAAAGAATTTCCAGCACCTGCACACACAGTTCACAAACAGAATATAAAAACAATCTCAACATGAACGTGTACATTTGAGATCAATAAAATACCGACTTAAACCCAACTCCAAGAACACAAAGGTCCTCTCCTGGCAGTGCTAAGGAAGGAAAGGAAGCTTTTGCTTTTACAGAAGAACATCTGTTACAGAATTATAGCACAGCGCCTATTCAATGTAAACCCTTCCAAACTCGCACAGTATTTAAGAAACATCATGCATGTTTGAAATATCTTTTTAAAAATTAAGAATATAATTTACTGAAAACATAGCAAAAGTCAATAAAATAGCACCCTTCTACCTTGCAAAAACACTGGAGATTCTTTTCCTTCAGAGCCATTGGGAGAAGAGTGCCTTCCAAGTCAACGAGTAAACACAATACACCTCCTCCTTCTTCTGCAATCTGCTTGGAATTTATTTGTTCCAACCAGAGCAGTACTGCTTCCAACGCAAGCAGACGTACTTCGTGAAACTCACAGTGAAGGAGATGAACTATTGACAATGGTGGCTTGGCTATTTTCCTTGCAACAGGCAAACTGCTGCTCTGGATGTCAGGACCTGCAGTCACTGACAGCACTGATATCACAAGTTTGGTGATGCTCTGAAGATACTGTATCAGTCCGGGTACTGCGGATGAGTAGGGAATACCAGACACCAATTCAGAATCTGAAATAACTCTGTTCATCTCTTCCCAAAATCCAAACCATTGCATTCCTGAAATGAGAATAAAACTAAATGAAGTGACAAATAGATGATATTACCATCTGCTCCAGATCATGAAGTGATTCTGAAGTTGCAAAACATCAGGTACGCAAAAGGTATCTCAAGGTAAATTCAGGCATGAAATGAAACCATAGTTTTCCTTCATTTTAAATTGATTTTGAATTATAAAACAGCTTTCCTAGGTATCATGTCTATCCATATTTAAACAGAAAGAAAGAAGGACACAAACTTTCCTGAAAACTATAAATGGTTCAACACATGGGATGAAAGCATCACACAACTTAAAAAATGCTACAATACTTTGCAGATTGCCTGTCATCTTTGCCAATTTTAGCTGTTTGATTAGTATTTCCTTAAATCAAGCTACTAGTACAGTCTTGCAAATTATACATGCTTTGCACTGCCACTGTAGAGAGTGATTAGCACAAACTGTATTAAATATATTTGGAAAAAAAAAATAGGTAGTTTGGAAACCTCAAAAAGCACCAAATAAAAATAGCAATCATATGATACTTGATAGAATAGCTCTAAAATCAGAGATCAGGCTGGAGAAAGTGCTGTCTGTCAGCCTACCCAGCTGCAACTGAAATCAGAGGAGAAAAAAAAAGGACAGGGCCATTCTGGTAACACTGAAAACCCCACACTTTACATAGGTTTAGTCAGAAAAGGCTACTATTAAGAAGATGACCCTTCTAGAGAGGTGGTGGATGCCCCATGCCTGGAGGTGTTCAAGGCCAGGTTGGATGGGGCCCTGGGCAACCTCGTGTAGGTCCAGGCCTGGAGGTTGGTGTCCCTGCCTGTGGCAGGGGGGTTGGAACTCTGTGATCCTTGGGGTCCCTTCCAACCCAGACCATTCTGTGACTCTATGATTCTACATAAATAGACCTGTCTTATGTGTATCAATCTAAAGAATTTACTGATTAAAAAATCCAGTATGCAATTCCTATGCCTATTAACTTTGAGTAGTTAACACAGCTAAGAAAAAAGGAGCTGCGCTGTAATCCCTCTTGCGCATCAGCCCAGGAACTGTGGCATTTCAGCCATTTACACTGGTGCTACCTGCCCACACAGCACTGTGCAGCCCAAGAACCTTCAGTGCTTGGCTGCCTTCTGGAGTCAGCAAAAAGGTTCCTACTATCTGTGATGCCAGAAGGTTTCAGGCTTTAGCAAAGAGGGCAATGTTGACACAAAATGAAAGAAAGGAAAAAAAAAAAAATCAATAGTTCTCACATACACACCCAGACAAAATCCTCACGTGCCTCAAATTCTTTTTTTTTGAATGAATCCTTTTTTAATACTGAAACCGAGATTTTTGCCCAGTTCAGATGTTTGTATAGGCTGTACTGCAAGGAAGTTAACATGCTATGTCCCACAAAATTCAAATACAAGTAAGAGAAAATCATGAAGCAGCACGGAAGAAAACAACAGTGCCACTGGTATTAAGGGATGCTTAGGTTTTTTAAAACGTCAAAATGCATTAAAAGTAAATACAAAGCAAACTTAGATTTCTTCAGTATCTACAAGGAGACAATTCATTAACATATAACTTTGCTATTTATCATTAAGCACAGAGGACTACTAAAAGCCTGTCCAAATAGTTCTATTAAGTTGCTGAACTTGACATGAAACTGCAACACAAATATGGATTCATTTTGTTGCCTGTGAAGACATTTCCCTAAGCCTTCTATTTACAGTTAAATACCCTGCCCTTTCATATTCAAATTCTTCCAAAGCCATCTTAATTTGTTTGACATTTACATAGAAACTTGACATGGTTGTACACTGTCTAGCATATAAGGCAGAAGCATTTTCTGAGTAATTCTGGACAAGCTTCAAAGAAATTTAGTATTTGAAAAAGATTTTCAGACATATTACCTAACCATTAGTTTTGTCATTCATGTTTGCAGTACAGTTTCTTTTTTGAATGGGCTTGATGTAATCAAAGAAACTGCAGTATCACTGCAAACCTATGTCATAGCACAATCCTCTAGATGACACAGGTGGTTTCCATCTCATAACATGCAAACTTGTGTATTTTATTTGCTTCATTTTCTAAACCCCCTCCAAACAGAGCAGCATTACATGCAGGCATCATAGCATAAACTACCATTAATGCCTATGTCACACGACAAGTATCCGACTGCCAGAATTCCTTAATTTCTGAACCGTCTGGTTGCCTTGGAGAGGGATTAGGCCTTCGTCCCAGTTATTACACAGCCTGACTCCACAGACACCAGTTTAACAACAGAAATAATCCCAGGGAGCTGAAAGAAAAGGGTTCAAGTTCAAGAGCCTCAGTTGGAGAAGAGAAAGAGCTTGTTTTGGAGCCCTGCACCCTCTCAGCTTCCTACGTGCTTCCCTCCTCAGCTGCATTTCAGCAGTACACGACTCCAGTAGCTCAGTTGTTCAAACCAAGTATGTATTTCTAAGTATATTGCAAAAGAAGTGTTTTTATTCCCTATCAACGTTGCTTTATGTGGAGGTATAGCTATCATAGGCGCAAGCAGTAACGTGAAAACCAACAGGATGGAAGGGTCGAAGCTCTAGGGCAAGGCAAGGGAGAGCAGTAGTAGGTGGGCAAAAAGACAGAGATAAACTTCAGGGGAAGAGGTGTCAACGCTGCCAACTTCGCCAGAGCCTGCAACCTAACATCAGAGAGAGTGGTGGCCCTTCCGCTAACTCCGGGAGCTGGCCATGCACTGAGCTTCAGATACGGTTCAGTAAACCTTCATTTGAATTTTGCAAGGCCAGCATAGCTTCACCCTGTCTTCCTCTTTGAAGAGCGAAATTATTTTCATATAAAACCCATGGTGGAGCTACTCACTCCTAGAACTATGAGTCTGCAGAGACTGCGATACAAGAGTCTTCTGCCGCAGATCCTCTTTTTCTGTGTATAACAGATTCTGGATAAGTTCTGGTTTTCCCATGTAATTGTGAAAGGCTGCGCACTGTGGCTCATCTATTTTACAGAAAGCCTCTTTAAAACTGGATGTCTCAACAGCAAGGCTGTCAGCAAAAGACAACTACATATTTGCTTAGCCTCAGCACACCACAGAGCAAATCCTTCTGCATTCATCTGGTGCTCCACATGCTCTCCAACACTTTTTTTTTTTTTTTTTTTTCACACAAATATGTACAGAAGGAAAGCAAGCCCCTGCCTCATTACAATGCAGTGGAAATATTCCTGCTTTCAACTTCATCCCTAAGAAATCTTTCCTGGCTTTCATGTAAATGTTTTCTCTTCTGCTTAACTTCAAGTAAACTCTTTTCTTTGGCTTACATCAAAATACCCGACGAAACCAGAAAACCCACACTGGTTCCCAAAGTAAATGTCTGGCTCTGTTGTTAAGATGCAGTAAAGACATACTTTTATTTACAAACAAAAATCACAGTACAGTTTGAGTGACCGGCAGCTGTGAGAAGGAAGGGCAAATTTTGGCTGACCAAACAAAGATCCTGGCAACTAGCGGTCTTGTTCAGGACACTGACAGATGCAAAAGAGCCCTCAAGAATTAAGTGGATTTTTTTTTTTTTTTCCCCTCAAGGGTTGCTTCATTTGTGGGATATGAAGAACTTCATCTCTCTTCTAGGAAGGGACACATCTTACACAATAACTTGGTTCTCCTTAACACAGTGCACTGACATCTCACAGTCTCCTCCTCAGTCCCTTTACATTGAGATACCCACACAACACTTACGTCACATCATCTAGGTTTGAGGGGCTGAGTTTTTTAATCCTGTTTGTGATCAACTGATGTTCACAGTTATATGAAGCTAAATGATCTTTCATTATCTGAAAATAAAGAAGAAAGAAGAGGAGCAGAATGGAATTAGCAGACCTGGCAAATCTGCAGCTACGAACCTCCTCAAAGTTTAGGCAGCCCCAAAACCTGTGCCCTGACTGGCTGGCTGCAAAACTTCGAGGATCACTCATCTGCTTTCTTCCGCTCTCCCTGCCAGTGGCAAGCAGGCACTCTTCTGTAGTCTGTTCCCAGATCCAATAGATACAGTAAGGACAGAAAAACCTCGCTGCGCAGGGATTAATAAACTATCATCTGATGGACAGTTCAGCTGATCTTTCATGTCAAAGATTCTACCATACATTCAAAAGTGACAGATGTCATTTTAATTCCTTCTATCTTTAAAATCTAAATTTGCTTCACTGCCTTGTCAGGTAATGCACAGGACTGATTCTGTATTTCTGTTGCACTAGGTAATTTTACAGTGGCTATCTAAGCCAATTGGACACCTCTCTGTATCAACAAGTGTATATTGTGTGAGGGCCTTTTTTTCCTTTATCTGTGATTATGATACATCTATGTATTTGCACACTTCAAGATAAATATAGAGACCAACCCCTGCGTGCAGCCCCTTGAGCATTCATGCCATCTTTCATCTTCTTACTAGAGCCTCCAGAAGACAAGAACAGAGCAGGCAAAGGGGAGAGAAATTATTAAAGACATAAGGAAGCTTACTGACACCCTGCAAAGTCAGACAAATACAAGGAACAGCAATGAAATGCTGCTGTGCCTACAGTACAGTGTTATGGGAAGGGGGTCCAAGCATCAGAAATCTGGATATTCATCATCATTCACTAAGACCTGCAAGAAGTTGCAATTATTTATGGACTGAGAAGAGGTTAAAATCCTTTGCACTCACAAACTACCATCTATCCAAGGGTATCTAAAGAGACCAGATGAATAGAGAGAAAGTTGAAAAGTAATCAGTGCCAAGAAGGGATTTTCCTAGACAAATACTAAGGAAAAGTATTTTCTTTCATATTTTCCCCTTTTTATTAGAAGTAGATGAGGCAAATCACTGGTAAATGGGAAAAAAACCAAAGACAACAGAAAAGCGTATTTTTTTTTACAATGCGGAACTAAGAACTGTCGATGATCAGGAAAAGGGCATATTTTTAAGTAGGATGTTTTCTTTTAAGACATCTGCAACACCTTCGACATCAGAGACTAAGCATTGGTATCACACTTCAAAACTACAAACATCAGTGACTAACAGAATCCACAGATAATATACTGTTGCGGACAGAAGCATCCCTTGGTATTTTGTATAGAATAAAGGAAAGTTTTCAAAGGAAAAGAAAGGGAAGAAAACCAAGCATTTGGTCTGGACACTGAGACTGCTGTTTTTCTTACAGCTTCTCTCTGGCACAGCACCAAGTTTTCTACCTTTTTTGCATTCATAGAAACTCATAAAAGCCCATGGGGACAGTGCAAGTCAGTCAGTGGTACATGCTGGAATCTAAAGAGAACCTGAAACAAGATTTCAGAAGTATGAGCAGTCTCCATCTACACACGGGGACAGAATCTTAACTGGTAACATTATCATACGCAATCGACTCCAAGCTCCCCTGGAGTCACTTATTTCCTGTTACACCTTTCTGTGCTCCCTATTGAACATAGCATTCCAGCAATATCGTGCTCTACCCTCCACAACCCTCCTTTCACTGTGTCCCTGCAATCTTTCTGAAAACGCTTTTATTTTCCTCCTCCTACATCTGTGCCATGAGTTCTGCTTCTGACACTTCCTTGACTGCCTGCTGTCCTTGCACACCTCCACCTCCTTTCTCCCAACATTTATTCCTTTCAGCCTCGGTCCATTTGCTTTGTCTTCCTGTATTGCCCTGTCTTTGGGCCACCTTAACATAGTACGTCCCTCACGTGATCTGCCTCTGGCATTTTACTGCCTGTGCAACTCCCAGGCACTCCAGTCTCTTGGATCTCCAACAATCTCATCCTCAACTTCTTCATTCTCCCATCCTCATGGAATTAGAATACTGGGTACCTGATTCTTCCTTTTGACTCGTCTAATTCAATATCAGTAGGTATAGGCCATTTAGATGTCTCTATAAATATGTTTTAAATTTTTACTTTCTGCACATCAAAATAACAGCATCAACCGAGTGCCACAGTCAATATACTGGCACACAAAGTTTATGTAATTTCTGACACAGCAAACAAAAATTGCTTTCAATTCATTCAGATGGAATTTATTAAGCTTAAGCTAATTAGAACAAATAACCAAAACATGCATTAACAAGCTGCCAGTGTTTTTGTTCAGGTAACTGGCCACACTTCATAGGGATCTAGGTAAATAAAGTATGGCTAAAATAACCCTCCTAGTTATTCCTGTCAAATTTTCACCATTTAAACATTATCAGTTTTTAAGTTAGCCTGCAGAAAATCTTGGTTTAGTTACCATTTAGCTTCTTTTCAAAATAAGAAGAGGGAGCAGTACAATATAGAAAAACGTGGGCACAGCCTTCAAATGTTGCTTGAAAGTCCTACAAATCATATCATTCCGGCAAAACATTTAAGAGGTTCCTACTTAATGATCTGTGCTTTCATTACAAAGTATCTAGAAGTTTGATAATGCATGCTATTTCTACCAATACATTTTATAGCTGCTAATTAAAAAGGACAAATATAACCAAGAGAACAGTATTTGCAATGTATGTTATTTAAACCACAGTATTTTGACATCTTTGAGAGCATAAAAAAGGACAGAACCAGCAGACAGTTGTACATAATTGCCCATGTTTCTGATCTCACACACACCTGCGATGCACAGTATTTTTTTGCTATTTCTGTTGTTCATGAGAAGAATTTAAGAAACTTAACTAAGCTACACCTACAGAAGGTTTAGCTGTTTGGAAGATAGTAAGAAAATGGAAGTCTGTTTTTACAAAACTCAAGGAAGGAATACAACAGTGAGAGCAGAATACTGGCTGCTCCCTCGATATCAGAACAATCTATGAACAGGGTTAATTATGTAAATTCCAAGTAACTGCTCCCACTGACAACAACAACAGTGGAGTTCAGTAAAACTCAAGAACTTTTATAAATTCTTCCACCTCCAATGTAGAAAGGAAAAATGCATGGTTAAACTTCAAGCAGCAGCTTCTCCTAAATCACAGATTCATCCTATTTGACATCCTGTTTAAATGTTTTTTCTTTCTCATCAAACTTGACTTTTGAGACACTATACTTGGTAATAGGCCAAACCAGCCAGGAGATTGACGGCATATATATAGGATAAAAGAACAACTTGGAAGGATTATCCTTAGCAAATTTTTCTTTCATCTTTTCCCTGACTTCTGTTCTACATCCTATTTCACTTAGATTCACTTGATGGGCTTTATGGACTCAACACAATACTTTATTGACAAGCGTCTTTTTTTCAACACAACCCTGGGTAAAAGATGCTTTTACTAGTCAGGTGTCTTTTAGCGAGTTGCACCCATTTTTCCCTTCAAGAATTGACAAAATACTATCAGAAGACTGTTCTGAGATGTCAGCAAGAAAGGAAACACGACCACTTTGTCGTGTGGCGTTCTTTATCTGTTACAGAGAGACAGAGCATCCCAGGTCTGAGCTTTCACTGCAACACGCTGCTGTGGCTCCTGTGCTACCAGCGCCGCAGGACCACAGTAATGCTCTCATCTTATTTTTTCGCTTCAGACACCGATTTCCAGGAGAAGATCTGAAAGCGGGAATGTCAATGAGGGGTCCTGTCACAAGTCCACAGAGGAATCCTACCCACTGAAACTCCGTATCACAGCACAGACTGTCTGTAGTCCATATTGTCTCTTGCAAAGCCCATCTCTGAGCACAGAGAAAAGCACGTGACCTCAGAGACACACATGGGTCTGTAGCACTGCAGCTTGTTAGGACGCCTCCTTCTAACTCTCGCTCATCAAGACTTCCGCATTTGCAAATAATTATAAACGCAGCTAAGGCTGGACACAGTGGCATTTTTCCCCCTCCAAAGATGCCTAAAAGTGTTATTTGCTTCCTCCAGTAGTATTTGAAGTGCGATGTCCGGGAACTTCCCCCTGTTCCTACACAAGCCACTCTGGTGCTGGATACTTCCGGAGAAGTAACTTAACCGCTTCTTAGCAGGGTAGCAGTGCCAGAAAACCCCCTGGAAGAGGAGTGCATTGTTCTACCCATTAGCCTGAAAAGGCTGTGGACAGCTGTGATTCCAAGTCTATAAAAAGAGTTACTGTGGAGACAATATATTAGAGGTCTGCAAGAATTCACTGGATATTATTAATAATTGCTAATACTGACAATAGACATTAGCTCATCAAATAATCCTAGATCTGGTAAGAACTTTTGTTTGTTCTCAATAAAGGCAAAAATAGTATTTTTATTGATTTATTTTAACTTTTTTTTTTTTTCCCTAAAAAAGGCTTGCTTCAGGTTTGTTTTTTTTTTTCTGAGTTCCAACTGCAATTGATAACTGAAAAAAAATGTTTTAAGTTTACATAGTTTTGGCATTATGTATTGTCTCTGCACATCAGGAGACCTTCAGGCACATCAGGAGCTGGAAAAAATGTTCTAGATTTTGTCTATCAACTCAAGGAAAGAAAAGTGTATTTTCCCAGTGACATGGAATCAGGCAACACTTCCATCCAAACCAGCAAATCAGAATAACTACAGGACTTTTTGTTTGTTTAAGAGAAATAATCATCATCTGGCCAGCAATAAATTTTTAGCTGGACAAGATGCTTTTGGTATCTGTTACTCCCTGCCTTCCTTATCCGACATTTTAAATTGTTTTGAATTTGTGAAGTAAATTCCCAAAGGGCCATCCTGCACTTTTAGAGACAGATTTTATTAATTGAAGACAACAAATCACTTACAGAAAATATCGTAATATAGGAAAGGCCTAGGCAGGGTTGTACTCTGAAAATCTCTTTGTAATTGTAGCCTCCTTTTCAGGCATAATCAATTAGAAGTGGTCTGTTTTTAACCAATTGCAGGCTCATTACATTGCATTCCCGTTTCTGTTGATGAAAATCAGTTTCAGCCCGTGGCCTGGAACTCATATACAGCACTTCCTGGGGCCTCTTAGATAAACACATCAAGAAACAGTTTTATTTGGATTTGTCCTTTCCCCCTTATTCATTGAAAAAAAATTACAAATCAAGATTAAAACAGGGAAAAATTGGCTCATAACCAGAGATACACATATATGAGTAATATATTTAATCTCAGAAAAGTATAAAGATTCAGTAGATAATTATTCCTTACAGAACATTTAAATGTGAGACTCAAAACATTCATTTTTAACTGCCGAGTTTGGTCCTTCTCTTACTGTATCATGGGATACTCAGGTTCTATTTAATATAAACGTATTACTCCTTCATTTCAGACGGGCTTCTACCTGTGATATATAAAATTGTCCCTAATGTATCTTCAAGTTTTCAAAACTGTATTTCCAGTCTAAGTTTCTACTCTCTGCAGCTATTGCCTGCAACATATCATTTTAAACCTATATAGGAATGAAACCTTTAAGCAAGACAATACTAATGAACTATCCCTCAGCAGAGAGTCTGCAAAAATACCTGCTTTCCTTCTACAAAAATTGTACTTTAAAGCACCCAGGTTTGGAACAGTCCACACAAGCTTTGAAAAATAAATTAATCCACTGCAGTCAGTAATCCAGCCACAGTCCCCCAGGCTCAAAGGGCTATTCACAAATCAGGGGGATTTAAAAAAAATAAAAAAGTTTCCTGGTGTGGAGAGGTCAATAAAAGCCCTGGCAAATGTGCAGCAATGGTTTAAAAACCAAACCAGACAAAACCCCCAAAGATAGCTGAAGTAGGAAAGAGACTGATAAAGGAAATGTAATGGCCACTAAATCAGCAAATGAGGAACCTTCATCTGGAATACTGGGTGTTCCTTCATAAAAGACAATACAAAAATAGAGCTGGAGGGTGAGTGACAAGAATAATCAGAAGCAGAGGAAACAAATGTCACAGGAAGAGAATACAGAAAGACTGGGATGACTCATACTACAAAGGAGATGAACAGCGGTAGAGGATCATGATTAGAAAAAGGTGTAAAAAATAATATCCCAAAGACAATCTGTCTTAAAAAAAAAGAGTGCTGAAATGAAAAAGAAGGGTGATGAGCCCAAATGTGGTTTAAGGGGACGCTGGGTTTGGGTTTGTTTGTAGATGTGATACACAGCTATGCATTTGCATGCATTGCAAAGGATAATCACTAAGGCCAATGGCGGTTCGGGATTTAAGAAACTTTATTTTGTATAAATAATGAAAATAAGTAAATATATATTGTAACATAAAAATTATTGACAGTAGATATATCTTACCCAAAACAAACATTAAAGAGCCAGGAAAAAACTTCTCTCTAGAGATATGCTGTATTAAAACTGCTTTATGTAGGGTGGTGCATTCCTCCCTAGAAGGTATACAGCCCTTCCTAGTCACAAACAGTGGCCAGAACCTGACAGAACGAGACCTACAGTGCAACATCATCTGGAAATTCCCTTTACTGAACAACACATCTTGACATCTGGGACCCCCGAGAGAGGAATGACTCTTCAGAGATGATGAAAGATCAGACCCATCTCCTAGAGTCCCCTATAACCCTAACCATCTTCCCCTGGTATAGTGGAACCCACCTACCACATATTTTCTATACGCCTATGCTTCTTTTATAAGGACTAGATTCTACATCAACCTATCTGAAGAAGTTCATTTCAGGCATGTTCATCACCAACTCATTTTCCTGAGAACTATCCATAATTGAACTGTGCAATCACAAGAAATCACACAAACGGCAACTATGGAAATAAAATGAAACCACTTCTACCAAGGGTCTAAGCAAAAAAGCAACAGGAATTGGTTTTAAAATGAAGAACAGCCCCCTGAACAAGACTATCTGAAATAAAGAAGGGTTCCAATGACTTAAATGCAGTGTTAGTCATTAAGAATTTTAATGACACGTAAGAACTAGCCTTTAATTGCCTTCCTGGACCGACAAGGTAATTTATTACTCATTTGTTCGTAAGAAATGAATAAAACAGGCCCACAAGGAAGCTAGTTACAGCTGACCGAAAGTTGTCTATACGCAGTCACACTTGAAAGGGCATCCCTTCCTCCATACCTTTGTTTTCCTTACTGTTTACAGTATGTTTTATGTTGTTGCAAACAACACTCTGCATCATTAAAACCACTGATAGTTCTGACTGGTCCTTCAAAAACTTCACAGTGATAAAGAATCAAAATACAAAAGGAAATTTAAAGAAGCTCACAGAGTTGTTTCTTACAAAACTTCTAAACATGAGAAAACACTGTTTCACTGAAACACTTTAGGGTGTCTCTTGAGGGAACATCTCTGTGACTTTCAGGAAAGGTTAAAGTAGCAACATTCAGGGGTTTGCATTTTGTCTGGATTTACAACCTGGATCAGAAAGACATTTTGGAACACTGGAGGGGATCTTTTTTGTTGTTACACCATTCTAGGATTAGGAATACTGCGAGATCGTCGATTCAAGCTTTGACATGGAGCCATACCTCATTCTTCTCATCAGCAATCCTCAGGACTAGCTCTACAGATGGCAGCATAAAGGGCCCTTTTATACAAAGCAGCTGAAGGACTCCAGCATTCAGTAGATACCATGAGTATAGGTAATATATTATTGTTTCTCTGGATTCAACTGAGCTCAATAGTTTCCCCACAGATGTTCCATGTAATTTATAGGGAGAACATTTGACTTACCTTGCTTTTGAAACTTTCCCAGGTGATTACTCAGCATCACAAGGACATCGAGATAGGCAGCTCTGGTCACCAAACAAGGATTTAGCCTAGAAAAATCAAATTACTAAAGATTAAATCCTTGTAACATCCATGCTCAGAAACAGCAGTGAAACACGCCAGCTTGGTGTATCTATTTTACTTAATTAATGAAGATCAACTGATCAAATTAATCTGCATATACAAAATAATGAGGCCAAGTTATCTAAGCTTCACTTCCTGATCTATTCTGTATGACACCCCCCGTAGCAGAATGGCAACACCCTTCCTCCATCCATTCCACCAAATCGCAGTTTTACACATTTCATTATTATTGGATGAATCAGCTTGCCCTGGCAACTAGGATGTCCTGGTTTTGTTTACAAAGCATGTGTGTAACTAAATGCATTAACAAAACTAAGTCTTTAGGTCTTATTGTTATATTTCATAAAAGAGAAAGTTCCCCATGAAAGGTACCTACATCTTTTTAATGGCCATAGCACTCTCACTGTTCTGATGAAGACCACAGAGGCATTAATGGCTTTAAAATTAGATTCCCACCCCCCACCCCCACCCCCAGACAAGAATATTGGGGATTTTGCATGTATAATGCAGATTGGTAATATGCTACTCTCTGCTCTACATCTTCAAGTCGCAAGTGTTAGACATTTTCTCTCCAATTAGGAAAGTAAAATTAGTTTAACATCTTCATTTTCCTTTGTTATCACTGTTGCAGCCAGGAAAGCTTTTCTTAAAATATAACTTTATATGTGAACAAACAGGAAATCCAGTTCAAAACACAGAAATTATTCTGATGAGTCCAACGGGACTTGCACTAAAACAAAAACTTTTAGAATCAACCAGCACAAGCTTAAAGTATGACTAATTGTGTTCAGTATTTCATTTTTATTTTATCTGGCACTTTCCTTGTAGGCTTATCTTGATGTTTGAAACTCTTTCAAAAGATTGTTAATTAAAAATGTTCCAACAAACATTCTCAACTCTAACATCCTTAAAAATCAAGAAAAAAAACTTCTTCAAATAAGATGTGATCATGACATAAAAATGAAAGGTCTGAGGCTCTGGAGCAGAAATTTGGCAGCTGTAGTTGCCTATGGAGAGTTAGCCTATGATTCTGTTAAAGACGACAACTTTTACCAGAAACACCGCTCTCACCTTCAGTAATTAACTCTGTAATAAGCCTAAATTACTTATGCTTTCTTTTAAGGCCTGTTAGGCATCCATGTAACACATAGCAGACTACATGCTACCAGGATCTCTCTTACGAAAAGGTTTTTTCTCCTTTTGCATAAATAGAGACTTAGACATTTTCTTACTAGTGAAGTAGTCATAAACCCCCCAAAACTTCATGCTTGCCTTTTACCACTTGCCTTAAAGCACAAGAGCTAAAAGACTGCCTGCAGAGAAGATGCACACCAGTAAGAACCAATACCAGAAGAAGTGAAAGCAATTTTAATATGGCCCATTTTTGAAAAGCTGCATTAGGAATACTTAATTTCTATCCTCCCTGACTAAAGTGAACCTCTATTCTTTATCTTGGGCATCCAGATGTTACCCAAGTTGTTCTTCACAAACCTATTTGAAAACATCACCAAGAAATACTCACAGGGTTAGGAGCTCAACCCACAAGAAAACAATGACAGATCAGTCAAAGGCTTAGAAGAAGAAACTGAGAGGTCTCTCACAAGTACTCATAAAATGGATGAAAGCAGCCATGACAGATTTCAATTAAGATGAGGAACATAATGGGCCTACTGCACTTCAGCTCCCTTAAAAAAAAAATGGAAGACTCACTTATTACTCAGTCATTTCTCTGGAAAGAAAGTTTCCAACATAAAAACTGTGCCTTGGGAAAAACATGGCTGACGCAATCTTTACTGAAGAAGTGACAACAGCAATAGTGACATGCTTTTTTATTCTAATCCAGCTTTTAAGCATTTACCAATTCATTTTGAGTATGTGCATATGCATGTTTTGATTTTGAAATGAGGGTTTTCTAGCTTAAAACATGCCAAACGTCTGTTCTTGGCCAGCTCCATTGCTCTGGTGATGCTAGTGAATTCTCAGCCCTATGTGCCAGAGGGACACAACAGGAAATTCAGTTTTCCAAAACCAAGAAATTTCAGTGTTGTTCAGACTGTAGCAGAAAGCTCAGTCTTGAAGACAATCAAATTGCGATTTGCGTAACAGACCTGACAGCCAAAAATCACATGCTGAACATTTCAAATGATACACTGCATAGTATTTACAATGACCTGTTCATGCAGAACTTCAACAATGAGAGTGGGAAGAGTACAAGATGTTTCTGTTTGTTAAAACAGATATCCAAATAAAGTGGTGTTCTCATAAACAAGCTTTGAGGAAATCTGTCTCCAAACAAGAAAGCCACAGCAGTAGCAAGGGTGGGAGCTCCAGGCATCTGGAACAGTGTTCCTTTTTTTTGTCCAAAACCCAAAAATTAGTTCATTTCCCTTCCAACCTGGATATTAATGGAAACAAATACATCATATGCTTACTCCAGATGCTAAACTGTATGTGACCCTTGACAGGATAGAGCTAGAGATGGTTAGGACTCTTGTATATAAGGGTATATCCACACAGAAATACATAAGGGATATCAAAACATTATTCATACTACCACGCGTGTATGCTAATAGCAGGCTAGTAATGTCAGCGCAGAGACCACATTAAAGTAATGCTTTGTCTACATTAGCAAGTAGATTGGTGTAACAACAACAGATCTGTGAAGTCAAACAGTTGGTACCAAAGACCCAACGGCCGCCCTACGCAACATGGCCTAGATGAATTAAAACATAAGGAGAACATTTATGAAACATTTCTGTGCTGAAAGGGTTGTTAGGCACTGGCACAGGCTGCCCAGGGAAGTGGTGGAGTCACCATCACTGGAGGGATTTAAAAGATGTGTAGATGTGCTTAGGGATGTAGTTTAAGTGGTGGGCTGGGCAGTGTTAGGTTAATGGTTGGACTTGATGATCTTAAAGGTCTCTTCCAACCTAACTGATTCTGTAATTTTAAGAAGTTCATCTTGTTGCGTTTTGTTTCTTTTTGGATACAGATTTATAGCCATCCTGCTCCAGGAATTTTACAGCACTTAGAAGCTTATCCCAGTTTCCAGCACTCCTTCATGATGCTGTACTTAGAGGTTGACTGTCCAAGTGGGAATAAAAATCAGCTCACAGATGACCACCAAGTTAAATTTCACCAACAGTCGAATACTGCAGAATATTTCAACACACTGAAGAGAGGTCAAAGGCTGCCTGCCCTGAGCAACATGTAAAAGGCAAGTATTGCCACAGACAACCTGCCAGGCAGAGAGGAAGACACCAGCTGCAACCTTTAGAAATACAGGCAGGGTCAGTAAGGATTACTGCTTAGAAAGAACAAGGTCCAGAAGAAATGTTTTTCTAATTTAATCAAGGAAAATGCAACAATGACAGGACGAGCTGCTGTGTCCCTACTAGATCATCGTGAAACTCCACAGAAGATACAAAGGTGACTGAAAGAGCACAAGTCAAAAATGTTAAAGGGACTGAACATTTTAAAGGGTCTAGAGATTTTTTTAACTGCCCAAAGCTTCAGCCTAACAATATCTTCAGTATGGGGGAAAAAAGTGTCTTTTTAAATTAGTATTCTAGGCAGGTGTGGCTGAACAGTAGACAAATCAGAAAACACAGGTGCCAGTTTCCATACTATTAATTTTGATACATTATAGCAGATATCTGGATTAGATCCTGAAAATAAAGTCTTCCAAACCTAGCCAATTTTTTATCATTAATGCTGAACAAGTAATTTGGGATAAGGAAGTCAGACCTCTTTTTAATTTCATTTTCAATTCTGGTATGTGAATATAAATTTAGAAAAGAGTTGAAGTCACCGGCAGAAGGAAACCTTTTGTTAGCTGCTAAAGTCCAGGGATTTTTTATTTTTTTTTTCTGAGAAAAAGGTTAATGGAACTAAACAGTCTTAAATTCACAGGCTCCTGTTCAAATGCCTTTGAAGAGGCCCAGGTTAAGCACTTGTAGAATATTGTATGACCAAAGTAACAAAAAGCTATTTGTTTTAACAAGGAACTGCCTGGTAGGTGAATCAGGAAGCGTACCCTTTATGAGATATTCCCTCTCTGCCAATGTAAATCAGGCTGGGCAGGTTCAGGAGCTCCACGTGCAACACTGCGCTTTGCTCCAGCTGGCTTTGGCTACCTACAATAGGGCTGGGACGGCTTCAATTTCTGTTCTGCCTTTACCGCCTCTAAGTACCACTGATTGCAGCTTAGGTCTACGTAACATGAAATCAGTCCTCGACTCCTACAGTTTGGAGCTCTGCAAGTATTTTTTTTAAAGTTTGATTCACCTTTTATAGTTAGGACATGCTCACTTTCAGGTAGTCATTGGTTCGCTTATTTTGGATGGCAGATCTGACACGAACCAAACTGGCATTTATTGGAGAAATCAGCAACATGTAGCCACAGACGACTTGTGTACCCTGCTCACACACACGTTTTCAACTGTATCAGAAACACATGGCTTAACTTCTAAAACTCACTTTCTCTTGTATTACTGTTTATTATTATAAGACGATCAACATTAATGAATTACAGAGCAAATTACCTTCAACAATGAGAAGCAAAGAACATGGAAAGTTCAGTTTGGCCTAAATTCTGTCAGAACACTGGGAAACTATTTGAACAAATTAAATATACTCTAACCACTGAGGTCTCCAGAAGCCCTTAAACATCATTTCTACTCATTAGAGAACACCACTTACAACCATTCAGATTTCTATATATAAGGACGGCCAACACACCTTTATGTAGAGAAAGCACCAAAGAATTTTGATATACAACTTTTGCAGATTCTCATTCTCTGCTCAAACCCCCAATTTTCAATGACACTAAGTCAGACTTAAAAAGATGACAATTATTTTCTCCCAGATCATTCCTCTTTTTCCAAAAGAGCATCATCTCACTCAGGGATCAACAACAACAAGGGTAACAATAATACATTGCATTTGTTACATAAATAAAATAGAGACAAGTCACTGATTATGAAATGAAAGTACTATTAGGTTTTGGTTATTCTAGTCAATAGAAATTCACTGTTTTCCAAAGATGTAGCTGATTCTGCTCATATTTTTTCATTAGGAAACAGATGTTGCAAAACCATTAGCAGAACAACCACTATAAAGATACAACAACTTACAATATTTACTAAACATTTAACAACAAAAATCAAAGCATATTTGCTCAAACTCTCAATAAGCACTTAACAAATTTCAAATGCAACCTACCAGTCAATGTCTATTACATAAAAGCCCATAACATCTCTCCTGTGAATTAGTTTAGTTATAGATATCTTAGTGTAGTTAGCTATCTTAGGGATACCTAAAAAAACCCCACTTTTGTAAAAGGTGTCAGAAAAGCTCTGTGTTTTGCAGCTTCCAAGTATTTAGAGGAGTCTGAAAGATTTCAAATCTTCCAACCAATGCTGCTTTATGACAGATTAGATTAGCTTGTATTCAAACTGGAATATTACTTTAATAAATAAATAACAAAATATATAGAGTTTCCTCCTAAGAATATGCAACATGTGCATCACAGTTTTGGTCACAGTGAAACAATAACTACACAGGGTGTTATTCCACATTTTTTCAGAGTAAAATACAGTGTTAAATGACTGTTAGCTATTTCAAATTGGTTACTCTCAGCCCCAATCTTTAAAAATTGATGACAGGATTTGGCTCATGAATAAAGCTAATGTAGAACTCCAGTCAAAATTATACAACTTACAAAGCTGCCTGCAAATCCCTTTATTTTGTCCAAAAAGTTCACGACACATTCTTAAGTGTCAGGGTAAAGAAAGCAGTGCTGGAAAGATTATAAGGACAACTCTTGCCTTACCAATCTGGTGACCTTCTATG
>KL269791.1:0-16407 GCA_000699545.1 Podiceps cristatus | reverse complement strand
AGAGTGCTTTTGGCCTTCCGGTTTTTTTTTTTTTTTTTTTTTTTTTTTTTTAAAAAAATTTCTGCTCTATTGGATACAACTTCCACCAAATTTCAGCCTGAGGATGGTGGGTTTCTGAAAGAACCTTTCCCCTAAGAAGTAGCTTTGATTAAGGTGGCAGAGGAATATAACCTTAAAGCTGATGTAGTGAGTCACCCTGACTGCGGTGCATGTATGTGCATACTCATCCTCTCATCCCCTCACACGTAAGGAGCAAGGGAATTGCTGTTTTCCTTGAAAGGGAGAATACAAATTGTGAATGTGAATTTAAACCGATGATTAATAAAATCAGGATGGGAACAAATATTTATCTGATACGCTATTTGAATACCTAGAAGGAATATATATTTTTTTAACCAAGAATACTTATGTAAGTGATGTTGAATTATTTTTTTATATCACCTGCTAGTAGTTCTTACTTTTGTATTGATTCTTTTAGTCCTCATATACTGCCTCTTAATTCTTTCAGTTGGTACTGCTGCCATTCACTGCTTGGTCATGATAGCAAGGCTCAAATCCTGTTCGTGTATATTTAATGATAGCTTTGCATGGTGACTCTAGCGAGGTGCTATTACTTTATCAGTGTTTTAATTGGCTTATTTTCTTTACTAACAGGATGGAAAAATGAATATTGAAAACGAAGAGGAGGAGGAGAAGGAAGAAAAAGATAAGGAGGGAGAGGAAGAAGAGGAAGGTGGAAACGAAGATAATGAGAATGAAGAAGAAAGTGAGGACGAGTCTGCTAATGAAGATGAGGAGGATGATAGTGGTGCAGATAGCCACTCTGACCTTGAATCTGACCTTGAGAGTGAAGAAGAAGCTGTAGCAAGTAAAGAACAGAAGAAACACAAGGCAAATGAAAAAGAATCACAGAATGTGGAGGAACTAGATCCAAAAATGGAAGCTGCCAAATCAGAGCTTCCCTATACATTTGCTGGTAAGCAAAGGACTGGTCCAGAGATCCCTGTTGCTTTCAGGTGGTTTATAACCAGTCTCTGCCCTGTAGGATGTTGCATATTCCTGTTCATCCATGAAGTTTTGCTTCATAGTTGTCTTCGACTATTCCAAGAGTAGTCACTAACTGCTCTTTTTGGTGATGAGCCCTAATGATGAGCAGTGGGAACCAGATCTGTTTCACCCAGAGCAGCTTCTGCCCCTCTGGGCAGCCTTAGAATTGAAAGACAGATAGATGCTGGGGAGAAAAATGAAAAGCTCTGTGCTCATTTCTGAAGGCAACCGCACATTAGAATAACAGTCACATTAGAATAACTTAAAAACTTAGCCAGTTAGAATGTTTTCTAGCATGTGAACTTATGCAAAAGCCTAAATATATGCCAGGTTGCTGTTCATTTGTTTGGGTGGGTTTTTGGGGGGTTGTTTTGTTTTTTAAATTTTCTATTACTGGCAAGATTCTTAATTTTCTTAATATTCTTCATATGAAAGCTAGTTAGACATGAATTAAACATAGAGCTAATTGTATTATGGTGAATTTATGGTTCAACTTGTGCTGAAGTTTAATTTTGCTTTGTGTGTTTCAAGGTAGTTGTGCTCAGCATAGGCAGCAAATTCAGGATGAATTGAGTGTTGACCATTGAAAAATACTTACACTATTTTCTGACATGTTCATATATATAATGTGATGTATAAGCTGATAGGTTGTTAGTGTTCAAAAGATTATTTAAAAGCTGTATGTTACCTTTATTCTGAATAATAACATTTTCAAACTGGAAATTTGTTAGATGTTCAATTGCATTAAGTATGTTAATTGAGATTTTTGTCTGGTCAATTTTTGTTTTTACTTTCTAGTTCCTGACTCCTATGAGACATTTAAGTCTTTATTAGCTGGAAGAACACTAGAACAACAGCTTACTATACTGGAGAGAATTCAGAAATGCAATCATCCAAGCCTTGCAGTGGGAAACAAAGCAAAGTTGGAAGTATGGGAGTTCTGTTGTTTTGTTTTAAGGTTTAAAATTAACTTCCAGAGTAAGTTTTAGTAAGTGTGCGTTCAGGAAGCAGTTATAAAACATACATGTTTCCATGTTGTGAATAGCAGTAGAACCAAAATACCACTCTTCATTTCCTAACTTCTGTATCACTGTTCTTTTGTGCTGTTTAAGAATATGTACAATAAGAAAAAAAAAAAAAATCAACCTAATGATGTTAACATATTATGCTTCTTGCAGAAATTGTTTGGCTTCCTTTTGGAATATATTGGGGAATTGGCAACTCTGGATTTACCAGAGCTCAGAACAATTGACAAACTGGTCCTGTAAGTAGTAAATCCTATGGACTTTGGCTCCTTTATGATTTAAAGAGAAAAGCTGCCTAGGGTAAAGCATTTAGCATGTTGTTTGTTTCAAATAGTTCTGTAGG
Source organism: Podiceps cristatus (assembly GCA_000699545.1). Classification (NCBI taxonomy): domain Eukaryota; kingdom Metazoa; phylum Chordata; class Aves; order Podicipediformes; family Podicipedidae; genus Podiceps; species Podiceps cristatus. Next base: position 13,992 of record KL269791.1, on the reverse strand, counting down.
GATTGTAGGCAACTGGTAATTCTCCAGCTCTGTAGTGTTCTAACTTTTTTTCATGTGTTGCTTGAGCTACTAATTGTACCAAGTTACTTTCAAAACCTGAGAATGTAGTGTTTGATCTGCAAAATGCTTTTTCATGGGTAGTGGATAAATAATACCATCTATGCATGCAAACTTCTGTATATGAAATTATTTAGACTGCTGATTAAGGATTTTAAGCTTTTCAATGACAGTGTGCAGTTTTCCAATCTTTGTTTTTACCTTGGGTTTCCATTCTATGAATTCACTTAGGGAACTAGATGAAAATGGAATTAGAGTATTATAGTAAGATCATACAAAAATTCCAAATAAATACTTTGCAGGAAGCTGTCAACTTGGCATTGTTGTCTTCAGATAACTAACAGGCAGTTATAGTGACAAGAGAGCCAAATTTTGTCTCAGAGGTATACAGCAAAGTCAATGGACACAGGCTGCAAGAAGGGAAATTCCAATTAGATAAAAGAAAAAAATCTTCACAGCAAAGGTGATGAACATTAAAACAAGTTTCCCAGAGGGGCTGTGGAGTCTCCACCCTTGAAGATACACAAAACTCTACAAAGCCAATGAGCAACCTGATCCAGCTTTAAAGTTAGCTGTGCTTTGAGCAGGGAGTTGCGTCAGATGATTTCCAAAGTGTCCCTTCCTATCAGAATTAGTCTGATTCCTATCTTGACTTTGCAGGCTAGACAGCTTTTTTTCAGTGAGTTATTTGTATGTAGTTTTCAGCATGTGTTTTTTATTTCAAGCTAAAGTAAGTAAGTTTTAAAAAAACCTGTTATGTGCAGCTTTAGCGTTCATTGTTCTGTTGCATTTGTCAGCAAGAGCACTGACCCGTTGATACTATCGCACATGCTGGGGCTTTGTAAAAAAGCGTAAACCCATTTTGATTATTTTCTAGAACTAGGATTTATTAGTATCACTACAGACGGTTTTAACTGAAAATACTGGCAAAACTCTGACCATCCTGACTGCGTCTCCCTGTAGGCACTAACCATAGGCCAGGAGCCAACCTAACTTTGAGGGTATTTTTTTTCTTGTTTTAAGTAGTAATTTTGCTAACCACCTTGCCGCCTCACATGTTGTCCAACATTGCCTAAGAGTATTTAGAGTAGTGGGCTGCCTCGTATGTGCCAGCATACCTCAGTGCAGTGAAATGTAGAGTTAGGAGGTTCAGAAGGATATGTTTTAACCATAGCAGATGATTTGGGAGTGTATTTTAAAGTTTTAAATTATTTTTTATTTAAGATTTAGAAACCACCAAATCAAAGATGATCTCACAAGGCCCAATGAAAAATATATGTCTCTGTAAACTAAAAGTATTACAATAGTAATCTTTATACTGGGTGGCTATTTCTAAAAAAAAGAATAATTTGTTTCAGGGAATTTTTTATTGTTGTCTTGTGTTCCATCTACATTATATCTTCCTACAGGTGCTTAAAAATCAGGTTTTTATTAACATCAATGGTATAACTTGATAATGACTTACATTTCTTGTTAATAGGCCATTGTACAATCTTTGCCAGATGTTTCCTGAGGCAGCCAGTGACAGCATTAAGTTTATCCTTCGAGACGCTGCTCATGATATGGAAGAAGTAATTGAAGTCAAAGGCCGTGCAACATTTCCAGGTTTAGACACGGTAATGAATGCATACTGCTAGGAAAATCTCTTGTTTTCTCTGTTAGTACAGAAATGCCAGTAAATGCGAGATGACGTTAATTTTATATTTCAAAGTATGTAATGAATTATTAGTATCTATGACTTTAGGTTTCTCAGTATTTTAAATTGACTCTCTGGAGATAAGCTGTAACAAAAAAAACAAGTCCACAACAACAAAAAACAAAATCCTGAGAAACCACCAACCAACCCCAAACAAACCTTTAACAACCATCTCCACACACATTCTTCAGAATAGAGGTGTGACTCTAATATTAATAAGGGGAAAAGATCTTGAAATTGCCACTCCAGTTCTCATAGGAGAACGTTCTTTGTTTTCCTGATGAAACTTAAGATGCGTAGCTCCAGGAAGAAGAGATATTGTCCTGATCAGTCTTGGTTTCTTTGATTTTGTTAACTGCAAATGTTTAAGTGCTCCATAGAGGTGCACTATCTTCTAGGTTAACAAAAATAATAATGAAATATTTTTATGGGTATAAACATACAACATTTCTTAGCACTTTATATATATAAAATTGCTAAATTAATGACTCAAAGAATTGACCTTTCTTTCTTACATTAGTAATAGTTCAAAATTTTAGTGGCCATGCCAAAAGTGAACAGACTCCCTTTTTTCAGTGTTTCGGTAAATGGCTGTTAGATAATTCAAGAATGGAGTATATGGAAAAATAATATTTGTTTATTGTAGTAAAAAGTTTCAAAGACAAACTGTAAGTCAGTAATCGAAAGGGAGCTACTTGTTTTCTGTCTCCCAGCTTGATGAAGCAGTGCTGCCTAACGGAATAATGAGCTTATTGAAAGAAAGTAAACTGAAGGATTTGCCTAGAAGACTTGGTTCTTACAGCTTGGAAAATATTTATATTGAGTTCTTTTGAAGAGTCTTTATTCAGGATGTTTTGGATTTTGCAGGATATGTAGAGAGCTTTTAACTTCTATTTTTATTTTGACACTCACCCTTTTGATACCAATCTCACTTTTGACTTTCATGCCCTTCGGTGGACTTTTTCAGGTTTCAAGCCATCGTTATGTTTTAGGGTGGAATTATATCACTCTCCTATTCTCAAAGCACTTGTTTGAAGGAACATTCCTTAGACCAGTTGTGTTAGGTAGACCTTATATGTGCCTATAGTTAACCTGACCTGAATTTTGGTATTTAGTAAACAAAACAGTCAGGAGAATATTTGTTTATGACAGAAACTTCATAGAGAGAAACAGAGCTGAAACAAACTTTACTTGAATCTAGCTTACTATGTAAATATCCACTTAAATAATTTTTGGAATTACCTTACAACTCATGTTTAACACCCTTATGGTCTTGATGGGAGGTCACTTGTAGCTCTCTAAGGTTAAAGTCCCCTTCAGTAAAAGCAGACCTAATTGCTGTTTTGTTCTTTTAGCTGCAGCTGTGACCTGTTGATGTGTGGTGGTGCATGAGGATCCTGGTCACTTAATTGTCTGTGTTGAGGGCTTATTGAAAGGTGTCACAGATCCTGTGTGGCCACTTGCTCATTTGTTTGTGGTGTGAGAGTATGGGACTGTGGGTGAGCTGAAGGGGGTCAGGTTTTCTTATGAAGTAAATGGGGTTGGGAGGCATAGTTCCTTCGTGGTTGTTCCTTCAGCTGCCTCATTGAATTAATGCAATGTTAGACCTAGAATGGGTATTCCATTTTCTCATGTAACATAAGCAGTCGTCTCAATAAATAGGTCATGTATCAGATCGGATTTCTCAAAGTGATGTATATTGTAGTATTTGTAGACTACTACATGGCAGTTACTCATTTATCAGTTGCATATGTGTAAAGTCAAGATCCTGGGAATAATGTCTTACTATACCTTACTCTGTTTTATGTGCTCTCAGCTTATTTATTTGAAAATTACATCTTTGCTGTTTCCAACTTCTGACTTCTGGCATCCAGTTGTAACACCTGCTTTTATATACATGAGTCAGCTACTTACTAAGGTATGTCTATGATGATGTATCTCAGTATATAACTTCATTTCCTTGTTTCTTCCTAGGACTCCAAATATATGTGCTAGCATTAATGTATATATTCAAAATGTACTGAAAAGGCAGCTTTGTCTTTGGTATAGTCACAGATAGTAATTGGAAGAAAAAGTGAAGAGGGAAGAACCCTTGCACAGTACAGTCCAACTCACAAAACCACCATATCTAATCATCTGTCACATGAGTTCCTTATATGGCAAATTACATAGGACTTACAGAACAGACTGAATACAGTCTGAAAGAATTCATTAATGATTACTCTTCCACATATTGCATTTGTTCCTACTTAAGAAAGATTTTTTTTTTTTTTTTTTACTTTAAATGGCAGTATTTGTTTTCCTTGAAAATGTACCTAATGCAATGCATTGCAGTGCAGTTAAAATATGTCCTTATTTTTCTATCCAAATATCCTGTTTATATGTTTCTAAAAGAGTCTTGAGATAGTTGTTCTGTTGCTGTTGGATATCCAAGTTGCTCTAGGCCTTGTATTTCCTTGGTTCATTTCTGAAGAACTTACTGTTTGTGGTTTAGCACCTTCTAGTGGCTAAACCAATTCTGACAGGCTTCTTACTGAATTCTGCATGTATGTATTAGTGAGGGCAAAGGCAGAGACAATATGTTTCAGATTTTAAATCTGTACAATTTATTTAATATTTCTGCTTTTGGGAAGATCCTGTATTTCTAATGTATTGACTTTTAATTATGAATATTCTGTACCTTTTTTTTTTTTCTTTTAGTGTCGCATCACAACATTGCAAGATGTTATTAAAGGGTTATTTATATGCTGTTTGTTCCTGGAATATGTATCTCTCTCCAGAAGATTTGTACCAGAACTCATCAATTTTCTTCTTGGAGTACTTCACATATCTCTACCCAAAAAACAGGCCCAGGGTGAGTAAATGAGTAATAGATTTTAGTATTTGGATTCATCTTTTAAATTTCAATACAAGTATTTCACACTGAATTTATTTTGAACAAAAGACCAAATCATCTGCTAGGTTAGCCACACACGACCTTGATTCTTGGGCATCTTGTTATGAACTAGATCCTCTAGTGTTGCTGGCAGGAAGGAAAGAACTGAAGTTATTAAAGGAAATGAAGTCATGTTGCCCACATGCTGTATTTTTGCCATATTGTAGTTCTAAATAGACTGTGTGATTGGCCTGTGCTCTGAAATTCAGTCCCTAACAGATTCCCGATGAGTACCCTGTGCCTTCACCGTGAGGCAGCAGTTAATGATGCACATGCCGTCCCTTTTCAGCTAATAGCCATATCAGCGAGATAAATGAGAAAAGTATATCACAAAGTTGGTGTTTTTATTTATTTGACATAGATTTGTTGTAGTGTAACAGAGGGCAGGTATCCCCACAAGCAGGACTAGTCTATGCTGTAGTGTAACTATGTAAATTTTGCAACTTGCACAGGCAACAGGGAGAATAAACCCATCTTCTTAACGTGATCCATGTGCTAGCAAATGACTTTTATTTGCTGGTCTTACTCTTTGGCTTTTTCTTTTGGATTCATTTCTAGCTTTAAAGCTTTTCTGGATCGGGGACTTTTTTGTTCACAATTTTAGTGACAATAACTGACTTACAAGGAGTTTTGTCAGAGCACAGTAGCTAGTTCATGTGTTAGTATCAGTGTTTGGGTCACTCTGAGTGTCACATAGCATGTGTGAAGAGACCCTGCAGGCAGGATACTCTCAAGTGAAAAATTCAATTTGTTGGCAAACTCACAAGACATCTGGAATTTAATGAACTACAGGCTACATATTAATAAGCTTGTCACTCTTAATAAGACACCTGAAGAGTCTCCGTTCTCTAGGTAGTCATCAGTCTGGTGAGGAAGGTTCAGCTTCTGTTGCTGCAGTATTGCAGTACACTTTCAGCAGTACTGAGTGTCTGTCTTGTAGCGCTGCTTTTTTTTTTTTTTTTTTTTTTTCCCCCCTTTAGGATTTTTATGCCTTTTTGTGCTGGTATTTTTTTTCTTTTGAATTATTGAGCTACTCATGATCCCTTTCCCAACAAGCTTAGCACTGCAGTTTCACCTTTATTATCTTGTATGGCTGTCCCCTGCAGACTTTCTCCCAGCTGCTTCTTACAGCTTAGCAGTTTCCTCTGAAGTGTGAGCCAAGGTTACGCAGCTGGGCTGCATCAGAGCTAAGTCCTGAATTCTCAGAACACAGACAGCTGAACTCTTAGAAGGAGGTGGGAGGAGGTTATGGAGTGGGTGGGTTACATAGCACTTAAAGTATTTTCTCCTTTGTATAATCTCTTAGGAATGTTTAATCTACAGAGTTTCTGGTACAGTTAAAATACAGGATTTTGCAAAATCAGATAAACTATTTTAAAATATTTAGTGGTAATTTTATGAACAAGTATTAATCATATTTTTTTAATTTCCATTATATTTCTGTTAAATGATTTTGCAGTAGTTAAATTTGCATGGTGTTTTCTGTTAGTGATGAGGAAAATATCAAAAAAAGATGTGTTAGAAACAGTGTTCTCTGAGAATTTTTCATTCAATATTCATGTTTTGTAGTTACCAAAGTATCCAATCACATTTTTAAATATTCATGGTGGAAGTAATGCTGATAAATGTGATGGTTAGGCTGTCAACAAAGAATATTTTAAAATGAACACATCCAGTTCTCTGGAATGTTGATATACTGTCACACCAGAAAGTATCTTTGGGTTCAATTTTGACACAAAGTAGAATCAGTGAATAGAACTTACTTTAATTTTATGAGCTGCATCCATTAATTTCTCACATGAAGAAATTGTGTGAAATGCAACTTCTTAAGAGCCTGAAATACACTCTGCTTTAGACTTAAAACCCAATTTATTACCTTAAAAAGGAGAAAAGCTGGAGGTGGAGGGAATGGGAAGGAATTGTCATTGTTGATAGCCTTAGCTAATGAAATTGTTGGTGAGATCTGCTACCTTCTTGCGAGTAAAGCAGATAATAAACCTCACATATCTTAGATTCTAATCTTGAATGTATGTGTGTCTCATCTCTCACAACTTTGGGTCTCATACCTTATGAATTGTTATTTAAACATACTGTCTTCTGGCTTGTCTTTCTTTAAAGAACCATGTACAGGTTCTAGAACATGTAAATAATCTTAACTTACAGTTTGAAAAAGTTTTGAAGTAGATTCCATTGCAAGCTTGCAGGATGTAAGGAAAACAAAGAGGGAAAAAAATCCAGCACAGAGTTTGCAAATTATTTTCTCCCTTAGCCATGAAATTCCACAGATGCTTCTTTCATGTTGCTCTATAAGTACCATTTCACAGATCATCTTACAATCAGGAGACAGTGATTCTTAAGCGTTTTCTGTATTCTGTGTTCCATTCTATTCTTGTTTTAAAACTACTTAGCTGGAGCAGGAGAAGACTTTACAGCATGTATCTGAGGGCCTCTGCTGAGAGGCCGTGGAAGAGGCTCAGTGATGTACTGCAACTGTGGGCTCTCCCTGCTCCAGCTCACTGCTTAACCACTTTCTGGTCAGAGCCTTCTACTTGTAACTCCATGGGAAAGTCCTATTCCTGCACTTTCTTCTTAAGCATATCCAATACTCCAACCTCACTGGCAGTTTAACTGTGCATCCTGTTTTCCACAGGGCAGACATGTACTTACGTGTCTTCTCTCTCCCTGTACATAGAATCACAGAATGGTTCGAGTTGGAAGAGACCTTCAAGATCACCCAGTTCCAACCCCCCTGCCATGGGCAGGGGCACCTCCCTCTAGACCAGGCTGCTCAAAGCCCCATCCAGCCTGGCCTCCTTGAACCCTTCCAGGGATGGGGCATCCACAGCTTCTCTGGGCAGCCTGTCCCAGTGCCTGACCACCCTCAGAGGGAAGAATTTCTTGTATCTAAATGTACCCTCTTTCAGTTTAAAGCCATTACTCCTTGTCCTATCACTAGACTCCCTGATCAAGAGTGCCTCCCCATCTTTCCTGTAGGCCCACTTTAAGGTTGCTATAAGGTCTCCCTGGAGCCTTCTCTAGGCTAAACCAACCCCGACTCTCTCGGCCTGTCCTTATATGGGAGGTGCTCCAGCCCTCTGATCATCTTTATAGCCCTCCTCTGGACCTGCTAAAGCAGATCCATGTCTGTCTTATGCTGGGGCACCAGAGCTGAACACAGTACACCAGGTAAGGTCTTGCCAGAGCGGAGCAGAGGTGCAGAATCCCCTCTCTCAACCTGCTGGCCACACTGCTTTGGATGCAGCACAGGATATGGTTGGCTTCCTGGGCTGTGAGTTCACATTGTCAGCTCATGTCCAGCTTCTCACCCACCAGTGCCTACAAGTCCCTCTTGGCAGGTCTGCTCTCAATCCCTTCATCCCCCAGCCCGTATTGATAATGGGAGTTGCCCTGACCCATGTGCAGGACCTTGCACTTGGCCTTGTTGAACCTCATGAGGTTCACCCAGACCCACCTCTCAAGCTTGTCCAGGTCCTGGATGGCATCCCTTCCTTCCAGTGTGTCAAACACATCAAGCTTGTCATCCACAAACTTGGTTGAGGGTATACTCAGTCCCATTGGCCGTGTCCCCACCAAAGATATTCAATAATACTAGTCCCAGTACAGACCCCCGAGGGACCCCGCTCATCACTGGTCTCCACCTGGACACGAGGCTGTTGACCGCAACTCCTTGAGTGCACCTATCCAACCAATTCCTTATCCACTGAGTGGTCCACCTGTCAAATCCATGTCTCTCCTTTTTAGAGACAAGGATGCTGTGTGCGCCAGTATCAAACGCTTTGTACAAGTCCAGGTAGATGACGGCAGTCACTCTTCCCTTATTCCACTAATGCTGTAACCCTGTCATAGAAGGACACCAGATTTGTTAGGCACAATTTGCCCTTAGTGAAGCCATGTTGTCTGTCACCAACCACCTCCCTGTTTCCCATGTGCCTTCACATAGTTTCCAGGAGGATCTGCTCCATGCTCTTGCTGGGCACAGAGGTCAGACTGACTGGCCTGTAGTTCCCCGGGTCTTCCTTTTTTCTCTTTTTAAAAATGGGGGTTATGTTTCCCCCTTTCCAGTCAGTGGGAACTTCACTGGACTGCCATGACTTTGCAAATGTGCTGAAGAGTGGCGTAGCAACTTCATCTGCCAGTTCCCTCATGACCTGCAGATGCATCTCATCAGGTCCCATGGACCTGTGCACCTTCAGGTTCCTGAGATGGTCCCAAACCCGATCTCCTACAATGGACAGTACTTCATTCTCCCAGTCTCTGCTTTTGGATTCTGTGAACTGGGCGATGTGGCTAGAGCACTTACCTGTGATTGTACCCATGCTCCAGTGTTTTCCATTATTTTAGAAAAACATAATACTGATAAGGTATTTTTTAAGGCAGTGTGATTAAAAACATTGAGTTCTTTTTTAGAAAAAATGCCTAGAATAGGTCTTGTTTAATGGTTACTGTTCTTGTTTTTTAGGCTATACTGTAGTGCATCCGTTTACACCCGTGGGAAAAAATTTAGAACTGCTTTTGGTGTGTGATAAGAAGGATCTGGAAAGTTGGCAGAAGCAAAATCTGCCATTGAGTATTGTGACTAGATTAAAGGACACCAGCAGAACAGAAATGAATCATATCAGGTACGTAGGGAATGTGAACAGAAGAAAACCCAAACAGACCATCTTTTGGGCAATCTCAGTGACAATGCTTTTTAGGCATAAAGACAGGAGTAGGGAGTTGTTCTGCTTTATTTTTATGGTACAGTAGTATATGGTACTGTGTATTTTTTATAGTACTGTAGCATATGAAATTGTTAATCTTTTGCCAGAACATTATGCAGATCTCTTGTTGGAGCGCTCAGCCCTTCTGTTCCTTTTCAGTCCACCTGTGAACTGCTGAGGATGATGTAGAGGTGCTCACTGCTTTGAACTGTCAAGCTCTTCAGAAGCATATAACTGTATTTGCATACAAACACTATGTTTGAAAGTGTCACTTAAGTAATGAAGGACTAAAGTTAGGAAAGACCACAATTAAACATGTTCATTAACTACGTTCAGTCTCATTTTTCACCTTGTGCATGTATAACTTATTTCAGGAACGAGTAAGCATTTTGTTACAAAGTTCAAAAAGGAACTCAAAACCAAAATAACTAATGCTGTTTCAGAAGAAGTTTTAGAACTTCAGAAGCAGTACCAGAGCACTTTTAGAACCAGTGTAAAAACTTCTTACTCTACAGAAGTGGCAAACACACAATACTGACTTGTGCTCTCTGCACTGACGTAAAGATTTGTTGCTAATGGATTTCTTGGGTATTTGCTTGTAGTAGGAAAGTGAAATTTTTAGCCTGAATTAACAACTAGAAACAGCCTCATAACTGGTTCTGTCAGGCAGTCTTAATAATAGATGCTGCTAATGCTCCCAAATTTAATTAATTTGATTAATTTTATTTGAAAATCCACTACAGTTTTTGCAAGTGAAGTTGTTAAATTCTTTTGTGCATTAACAGGTTATCATGTCTAGCCCTGTGTTTTGACCTTATTAAAAAATGTGCAGCTCTATATGAGTCTTTACCATCGTTCCATGAGATAATGCATCCTATCAGAATTCTTCTCACACAACATATGCCAGTGAATGAACTTCCTGAACAAATGCAGGTATCTGTTCCTCAAGAATGAAATAATTTATATGTTTGTTTTATTGATAAATTTTGTGATCTTCATCTGTGTGTAAACAAAAACAAGTATAAGCATCAGTGAGATTTTTTTTTTCAAGGGCTGGGCATTTGCCTTTTTTGCTCTTCAAAAATTATAATGATGTTTCTCTGGAATAACCAAAGAAAAGCAGAGAACATTTAGAAAAGGTTTGGGTGGGTGGGTGTGTGTGTGTGTGTCCCATCTTATCTTTCCCCTCTAACTGAAGAGAACAGCACTTAGCTTGTAATAATGTAACATTCCATGAGTGACTAAATTTATAAGAATAGTAGTCCAGTCATCCAGTTGCTCTTGTACTTTTGTAACAAATCTGTAAGACCTTTCTACAACCAAGTCCCTGTACCAAATTGATGAGGTAGTATTTATAACTGTCTTAAAACTAACGTAATTATACCTGGTCAGATGCCTTACTTAGAACAGGGCAGTAGTTTGTTTTTCTAGCAATGAGGTTCAAATTTTTAATCTGTCTCTTCTGAATGTAGCAGAACTATCCTGTCCTCAAAGAGGCATCATGACACATCCTTAGAGAACAAGATTTTGTAATGTAAATGGTGCAGAATGGCCTATATTTTTTGTCATCAAAATGAACAATCATTTTTAAAATGACCCTGAAAGGCAGAGTCTGACTTAAAGTGGCTTTAGCCTTGCTTCTCCCTCTGTTAGGTGAAACTACCTGCAGACCTTTCTTACTGGCCAGTGAGACAGTAATCCAAAAGTGTTTAAAAATTATCTGGCCTGGAAGTCTTGCAGCATTTCAGTGTTAGCAGTGTCCTAATGATAGCAGTGATTTTACCCAGAAAAACATATGGGGAGAACATTACTGTTCATTCAGTTTACTGTAGCTTGTGAACTGTGGTGTCTTTGATGTGCTTTCAAAATTAATTTGCTTTGCATTTTCAGGAATGGTATCACAGTGCCCTGAAAGAGCTAGAGAACAAAGGAAAACACTATACCCCACTGATACGCGAGAAAAAGAAGCCAGTGCCATTGAAACAGTATACACCTAAAATTGTGAAAGTGTAAGTAAAGCATCACTTGATGCAAAGGAAAAGTGCCTCTGAACATTAACATTTTCTGCAAGCTAGAAAGATTTGGAAAATGGGACATCTGGAAAACATAACTTTTTCTGCTAGATTTTGTGCACAAATAACAAGGGAGCAGCTACTTGGGTGGTCGTGAGAGAAAGAAAAAAGGAGGAGGAATTCTTAAGAAATAAAGCAAAGATTATCTTGTGGGAAAAGTAGCACTGGCAATCAACTCTTGCCCATATAATCAATTTTAAATTAATAAATTTCAAGGTGAAAAGAGGTGGTGGTTATTATCTAATCAGGTGCTTTACCAAATGCTCTGTCAAGCACTCAAGTCTGAGAACAACAGTGAGTAGTTCATATGTATATGAACTATATGAAGGTGAGGATGGATGGTGAAAGTACTAAGGGATGCTTCACTGGTGCAAAAGATAAGGCAGGCTGTTCCTGTACTCTGCATCACAGATCATAACAAATAACCAGTCGGATTAAGCCTTCCTTCAAGCATGCTTACTTGCTCCATTCTGTTCCTTTCCCCAACGAAGCAGCTTTCTACCTTCCAACAGTAGTAATGACAAAAAAAAAATGGGGTTTTTTCCCATTTTTTGCAAAGCTTGCAATGACCATGTGTATTTTTGTATTCTGTTTTGAAATTAAATTTTAATAACACTGGTTTGGTTTTGTAGGTAATAGAACTGTATTCTGATTCAGGAAGTCTGCCTTATATTGGCTGCTGCCTGCCTTAGCCATGTTGGTTATCGACAGGGGCATAGATCATTTGCCTTATTCATTCTAGTAACTTCCTCTGCTGTACATGATTATCCCTGAGTAACTGATCAGACTTTTTCTATAGAATTCATCTGCAGAGAAAGTCTGCAAAAACTTAAAGTATATCGGGAGATTCCAGCTTTCTCCAGGCGTCTTTCATTCTTCTACTCTAGCTTTTTCAGTCTGTTCAAAATGCAGACTATGTATAGGGGACAGAAGTGTAACTGGTCTCTGGAAAATGTTGTCTGCTTGTCGTTTGCATGATGATGGCGTGCAGTTAGGAAGCCTGGTGAGTGTTTTTCCATTGTGTTCATTGGGCAGCTCCTTATTTTGCAAGTTAATCTCATAATATGCAGGAATTAAAATACTGAGTTCATATTCATACAAAACCTCACTCCTTATAAACATGAAAAAGTTGCTTTTGTTAAGGCATTCTGTGCTCACATACATATTCTCATTTCAGTTTAGAGTTTGGAAGAAAGCAGGGAGGCAGCAAGAAGGAGCAAGAAAGAAAGCAGTTGATTCGGAAGCATAAACGTGAACTGAAAGGAGCCATCCGTGAAATTCGGAAAGATAACCAGTTTCTGGCTAGAATGCAGCTTTCAGAAATCATGGAGAGGTAATGTGGCCTTGATCTTAGCACCAGTTTGGGGGCTGTTCTGCTGTGTGTTCATTTATTTGCTACATGCCAAGACTGACAATTATGATCAACGTACTAAAAATTAAATAAATAAAATTGGACAGTTTGGGGAAAACCAAACATTTTCAATAGAGATCATTTAAAGTGTTTTCAACTTTGCAGTTTCATTTCTGTAGTTTAAGAATATGCAAATGTTTTCATTTAAAGTGTGTGTTGGTAAAATTTAAGAGTCGGGGGGCTTTTTATAAATTAATAATTATTGTCTAAATATACTTACTTTTGCTGATACAGTCTTTCTGAAATACTTTAAATGTTGATTGTTTGTTTTACAGAGATTCAGCCAGAAAAAGAAAAGTGAAAGAGCTTCTTGGTAGCCTTGCTACACAGGAAGGTGAATGGAAAGCAATGAAAAGGAAAAAAGTGAAGAATTAATTGGGACTATCAACAGCAGAAAACTTTGGGTTTACTGCTATATAAAATACCCCAATCCTATGGCTTCTGAGCAGATTTTAATTGCATTCTTTGGATGCATTTCTTTTGAGGAGACAACATCATGAGATCTGTCTGAAAAAGTGGACAATTTTTCTTACTGGAAAAATCCACAGGTTTTCATAAGGAAAATAAAAGTAACACTTTTGTATGTGGTAAATTTCTATTTATTTTAATAAATAGAGAGTATTTGGATGAATAATCAAAATTCACAGGTGTGTGTGACCAGATTTTACTCTAACTACATGCACACAAAAAAATTGTACAGCAGAAACCTTTTGTTATCTTTTTTAATATTAGATAACTGCAGGCAGCTCTTACAGTGGTAGTATATTTGCAATTTAAGCAGTTACATTTTAATTAGTCTGTAGCATTGGGACATTTATGTATTCAGTGGAGTAATGGAATCAGCTTTCCAGTAGAAGTCCTTTGTTAAAGCTGTACATCCATTCATCTCTCCGGTAAGTTTTGAATTGAACACAGCTCTGAAATTCTTAATAATCTGGGGTGGTTAACTAGAATTCATCAGTCTGTCTGACTGAAGTGGACAGTGAAATCTGTAACTCTTTTCCACTTCTTTTATCATGTATGTCTAATTACGTATGATTGCCCAGCATGACTTTGGAAAACATCTGCTCTTCAAATAAAGCCAATGAATACTTCTAATA
>JMFS01060218.1:0-30425 GCA_000699545.1 Podiceps cristatus | reverse complement strand
AAAAGACGTATATATGCACACACATAGACTTGTGTGTGTATATATATCTATATATAACAATCAGGGAGAAAGGAGTTTTGTTCAAATTTAAGTGATACAGTACTTTTAAACCCCTTGACAATAAAAGGGGAGGGGGTCCACTCCTGTTCCCAAGCTGAGCAAGGGGTGAGTTTATATAGGTTTTTTTAAATGGGCATATTTTGTTTGCCCTAATGTCCAAGAAATACAATTCCAGTGTCAATGGGCAGCTCATCAGAACTCATCAATTTTCTTCTGCAGATATTTTAACATAGAGTCCATCCCTTGTGCTGAGCCCCAGATTTTCTTCAAAACTTCACACTCCTTTTCATTTGCTTGTTCCAAGTCCACCTTCATGATGTTACGTACTAAAGCTTTGGATTCTTCAAGTACCTGGGCCAAAAAAAAAAAAGGGGGTTTAGTATTACACCAGAATCGAGTGACATGTGCACTTACAGGTTTATATGGACAAATCCTGGAGCTGATTATGAACTTAGTATATCCACGAATCGATAAGTTTATAACCCTAAGAAACATTCCTCATAGTCTTTCTTGTAGCATCACACAGAATTTCCTTTACCCTATACCAACACAATTTACAAATGCACAAAAATGTGTCAATAATGAAAAATCAGAAAATAATAACTATGAATATACAGACATATCTGATTTTATACTGATAACTAGAGAAACTCCAACTCCATTTTGGTGAGGGCTGATCATAACACTATGATCCAGAACCACTCTAATAACCAGGTAGGACCTTGAATCTGTTGAGCGTTTAAAATAGACTGAAAAAATCTCATTTGCTTTTCCATTTAGAAAACTATTAATCTGTGTGAAAAAACAACAAAATTTCTGATGCACAAAACAATTAATTTGTACTATATCTATTCTGTTAAGAAAGCATCAAATAGCGGTAATTTTAGCTATCTTGTGCAACTACCAATAGTGCACACAACCACTAATGCACTAGGTGTTACTTAAGAGTTTTACAAGTTCAACGTTCTGTCAAAGACTGCATTTATTTCCTTGGTAATTTAAATTATAACGTAAGACTTCTGTGTTCTGTGCTGTTCTTACAGCAACTGTTTAAACTTTATTAGAATAAATTTGACTTACACAACTATGTTAAACCCAAAATATATTATAAAGAGTCCAATGCTGGTTTAATGTTCTTACCCACACTGTACTATGGCATGCGATAAAGAAGAGTCAGACACAAACTTTAAAAAAAACCCCAATCCTCCAAAACCCAGAAACAGAGAGATACATGACAATGTTTTACCAGACAGCGCTATACTAAAATGTAGTCCTTGTTTCATTTTTTAGAAGGACATAACGATGTAAAGTCTAATGATACTTATAATTGAATAATAAAAATGCATTGTAAGAAAATAAAGGAAACTTACAACTGAATTACAAGTGACAAGTTCCTTAATTCGAACCATTACTTCTTGTGTGAATGTTCCTGGCCAAAACACTTGAGAGACGAGTCCTTTGGCACAAGCTTCCTGTGCGGTCAACTTCCTCCCACTGAATAACATTTCATTGGCCTGAAGGGATAAAAAGTTACTTCTGGTATGAAATGTAATGAGACAAAACTCATTAAATGAAAAATGTTCAAAACAAATAAGGAAAATGCCTGCACTATTTGAAATAGTTTTATTATAGCTCTTCCAACTGTTAACTAATAAAGAAAAAGACTTCCCTAGAGAGAGCTGGTCAGTGGTGTTGACTATTCTAAAGCCACTGTTAAAAATACAGAGGTCTATGATCAAGGGTTAAACGTGAAAACGTCTTCTGTCATTTCCCACTGTCATTTCCCATCCATGAATGCTCCTTAGCACTGGCTTTCTCGCAGTGTTGCTGACTGGATTAACTGTGTACATTAACAGGCTGTAATGTCGGGCAGGTCTGCGAAACAGCAACCAATACAGCAGCTTGCCCTTTAGAATAATGTTGGTTGAGCAATGAAATCTTTGCTAAAAATCTACATTATCGGTAAATTACAAAGATAACCCGGTTTGGTAGTAGACCTCCTGGGAACTGCCAGTCTTGGCAGAAAATTAACAGTTAAATATTTTGCAACTAAAATGTCTTTTAGTACTGAAAATGTTTCAAACCTAAATATATAAATATTTCGTTTATGACACAACATTGAAAATAGTTGGATCATCCTAGAATTTGATCTCCCAACCCACTGAAGTGAGCAGGATATATTCTAATTTCTGATCAAATTCACAGAAAACAAACATTCCCATTTCATTCAGTTCAATATTGAACTGGTAAGTCCTTTCAAAAGCTGATTTAGCAGCCTTATTGAAAAAAAAAAAATCCCAGTATTTAAAAGCTCTTGTACATAGTTTAAAGGTACAGAACAGAGTACTACATTCTATGCAATAAGGTGATCTTTATTTCTGTAAATCTTTCTAATTTGTAATTATCGTATACTTAACTATTTATCATCTTCCCCATTAAAACTTCATCCTACAACTATTTACACTTAGGCTTTAATTCTACCTTTAGTGAAGTTTCTTACATAGTTAAGCTTTTTGTTTGCAGTGACACCTGCATGGAAACAGCCAGTGAAGATTTAAAAAGTCAGGAAGCTTTTCAACCAAAAAAAAAAAAAAAAAAAAAAAAAATCCGTTTTACTGTTTCTTAATGACTAATTTACATTGAAAACAGGACAAAGCCATCACTGGACTTTTATAATAGCCTGATTTCCCATATTGCAAAACACCCAAACCTGACAGGTGCGTAGCATTTCTGAGGACAAAACTCTTGAGTTAAAGTTTTCTAATACTGGAAATTTTGGCAATCATTACAGCAACTTTCAGTTAGGGATTGCAAGTTATTTAGTTACATTACTGTAGGTCATGTTCCTAGTGTTACCATTTTACACGTGAAGAAATCTGAAAACTCAGCGGTCTGTTACTTGCCCCTTTGTAATGAAAGACCAAGTCTGTGTTCTACTGGCAGTTTGGTTACTGACTCCCAGTCTGTTATTAGTTTAAGAAAAACAAGCCTCAAAATAAAGGTACAAATTATATACCCCTATAGTTCTACCTTCCGTGAAAGCAAAATCAAATATACAAGGTTCATTAACTCTCACAACTCTACCTTCTAATTTTCCCGATTATATGTGAATGATACTAACCTGAAACACTAGCCAAAAAATCAGTGATACACACAAGTTTGTCTAAAATTTGGAATCATTTCCTAGAGGAGATATGGAAAAAAAGTTCTTCCAAAATAATTTAAAAAGATATTTAACATTTATATCAAAGATGACATGAAGTCAATCTAACTGGGAGTTAGGAAAGTCAGAAATTTAAGTCAGCTGGTCAGGTCTACATGTTCTTCACGTGTATCTTTGGTAACAAGGATAAAAATGAATGCTAGAAAACCTTATTTTTTTTCTAAAACTCAGTAGCAGCTGCCAAGTTCTCCTGAACATGAGAAACCACGAGTGATAATGGTGCAGTTAGTTATCTTATTTCTGCCAGCTGTAACAGCATTAGCAGAAAGCCACACATGAAATGAGCCCTCCCATTAGGTGTTCTCAGCTGACAGGTTTTGAAGGGAAATGTTGTGCTCTGGCATCTTCACTTTCGATCTGTAACAACGTATGCCAGAGACCCACTACCTAAACAAGTTTTATTGTATAGTCATGCCTTCTATCTGCCGTGAAAATTAACACACTCGGTGGTTACTTGCGAAGAAATGAAATACAATACAGCTATAGAAATTAAAACGATAGAAGTATTTAATTAACGTAAGATTCTCGTTAACCACCTTCATTTTCACTTGGTCTGTCTGTCCCCTTCCACAGGGGAACTTTGCTGGGACACCCTCCACTCTCTCTTGCGGCGAGGGCTGTGAGGCCCACGGGGGACCTTCCCCGCACGCCCACAGGCGCCAGCTGCCCTGGAGCCTCTCTGCTCTCTGGCAGTGGGATCGGGGACACTCTAATGCCCGACACCCCGGCTGTGATGTGGACTACGGGCACTATGGAAACGTGCTTCCCTCACGACTGACAGAAAAGCGCAAGACCTACTGCCAAGCACACTGGAGACCAACAGGGAAACCCAGTCTCTGAAGCCTGATCACACGGCTCCCGTGCTTTACCTCCAGGACCAAAAAAACAGACCAGGAACTCCACAGCAGACGCACAATAATGTATCTCCCCAAACAGATGTCACTTTAATCTCTGTTATAGATTATTTTCAAAACTCAAAAGCCAGCTTTAAGAATCCTTCTAAAATTCTTGGTATTCCCAGTACAGTATCAGTTTTGCATCCCAAGGTCTGGGCTTCGGCTTTGCTGTAACAACGACCTGTGTCAAACAACGGTCTGTGAAAACCCCCTTTGCGGCAGGCCAGCTCACCAGCCAGGCCTGACCCGCTGGGGGAGAGATTTCCAACTACCTTACGATTGAAGATTTTGACATAACTGCTGATGATAAAAAGAGTGCATGGAATCTGAGTTATAAAAGTTAAGGGTGGGACTAATATGGCTGAATTAATACAGTTGTAACAAGTTTTATGATGCATACAGAGGCCTTAATTCTTTTTTTGTATGATTTTTATTTCCCTCTTCCCCCAAATGTTTCTCATCTCACTCATGCCATCTTGTCTTTCTACTGACTTTTCTCTCCCTTTTATAGATAGAAAGCCCGGTACTTTATCAAAAGTTCCAGTATGGATTCTGAATATATTTCATGAATTCTGCTGATTAAAGTCCAACTTTGTCCCATATAGCACTGACATTGCCATACTGCAGAGTCGAGGATAGTATGAAAACAGTGGACTTTTTTTCCCCCCACCTTTTGCACTGAATAGTATGGAACTGTTAATCATTGGAAGCTTTCAATTTAAATCTTTATATTTAAAAATGAGAGCATTCACAAACACACATGAAAGAGTACGCTAGGGAAGAGCTTCTTGTGGTTTTTGTACAACTTCTAAAGAAACAAAAAGTAAGAACCACAAGTCTCTGAAGGACGGGGATGGATGGAATGGATGGATGAATGGACGGATGGATGGCCAAATAAAAAGGGAAAGGAACAATCAGTAGTTTGAAACATGCTAAGATATTAAAGATACTCTTATAACTGTTAATCTATTTCAGTTACCTTTTCTGTTCTCTTCTAATAACTAAATCCAGACATCACACAATTAGTTATTAGATCTGTTCAAACTGATGATTTTAATATATCAAAATCTGTATTTTTTAAATCAATTCATACCTACAGGGAAAAACTGGCTTTTATAATGAACAGTAATTTAGGAAAAACAGGTGTAGCTAGAAGCACTTGTTTCATACTATTACTATTCAACTTCAGATTGGAATGGGATGTAGGTCTAACAGTTTTCAAAGAACACAGCATAAAAAATAGTAAGCAACATGAAAATAACATAGGCAAGAGATTTTTAAATAGCTTTTTCTTATACTAGATTTTTTTTTTCTAATTGGAAAGCAAGAAAAGGGATACCAAGTAACATGTGGCTTATGTTTTCAGCAACAGAGCAAAGCATTACCATTTCTTTTCCAATCCAGCAGTACTGTAAATAGAATGTAAGACTGGAAAAAAACAAAAAACAAAAAAACAAGAACAAACCCTTCACAAAGGTGAAAGGTGATTTGGGCCGAGTAGTTCCTGCACAACACACCAACAGCTGGCGACGCAGTCCCTGGCTACGTAACACTGAGTGCAGGCCAGCCTGTTCTCTGCTACGCTCTAACGCTGTGCTGAACCCAAGGCCCTGGTGGCTGGTCCTCAGGGGGTGTCAGCAGGGAAGGGGGGCCTGGTACGCACCTTCCCCTTCGGCTGCCCTCAGGGTTAGGGGTGCCCATGCCGTGGGATTATGTCCCGTGCCTGCTTTCTGTTCTGCACACTCGGGTGCGGACTACCTTGTAACAGCACAGAGCAGAGAAGCTATAAACATGGGTTCCTCACGAAAGGTTTTCATGAGAGAGAGAGAACAATAAAGGAAAGACAACACAACAAAGGTAAAAAGTCTTGAAATCACTCTGGATAAATTCTCACAACTGCATTGTGAAGCTGTCGGCCCCCTACCCTGCAAGCTACTTACAGAAGCCAGGCCCATTATCCGGGGGAATGTAAGGGATGAACATCCATCTGGACTTTGTCCAAAAGTAGTGTATGGTGTCTGAAACCATGCCTTCTCGTTAGCCCAGACCACGTCACACAGAGGCAATATAGATGCTCCAAGTCCAATGGCCGGGCCATTTACTGCTACAATGATAGGCTTCTTAAACTGAATAAATGTATTCACAAAATTCCTGAAGAGAAACAGAAACATGCACTCACTACATGTATAGAAAAATATACCAGTCCTTGAAAACATAGTAATAACTCACCCCCACAGTAACATCACTTTCAAAACCAACCTGATGACAACCTTCCACGATGGGGCGGTTAGCTTGGTGAAAGAGGATGAAGATGGGGCGGTTAGCTTGGTGAAAGATGGGAGAGCAGTGGATACTGCCTAGCTAGACTTCAGAGTGAGGCTTCTGGCACCGTCTCCCTTAGGACAACTCTGATTGACAAGCTGTTGATGTACAAGCTGGATGAGCAGACAGTGAGGTGGACTGAAAGCGTCTGAACGGCTGGCCCAGAGCGTGCTGATCAGCAACATGAAGTCTAGTTGGAGTTCAGTAACTAGTGGTGCACCCCAGGGGGTCAATAATATTGGGTCCAGTACTGTTAAGCTTCATTCATGATCTGGATGATGGGGCCAAGTGTACCCTCAGCAAGTTTGTTGATGATACGATCTGGGCTGATATTGTAGAGGGTCATCTTGCCACCCAGAGGGACTTGACAGCTGGAGAAATGGGCTGACAAGAACCAGTTTGAAGTCCCTCACCTGGGGAGGAACAACCGCATGCACCAGTATGTGCTGGGGGTCAATCAGCTGGAAAGCAGCTGGGCTGAAAAGGACCTGGGGGTCCTGGTGGACATCAAGTTGAATGTGAGCCAGCAGCGTGTCCTTGCAGCAAAGGAGGCTAATGGCACCCTGGCCTGCATGAGTGTTGCCAGCAGGTTGAGGGAGATGATCCTTCCCCTCCTCTCAGCACTGGTGAGGCCACGCCTGGAGTGCTGGGTTCAGTTTTGGGCTCCCCAGTACAAGAGGGAGATGGAGCTACTGCTGAACGTCTAGCAAAGAGCCCACTACAATGATTAAGGGACTGGAGTATGTCTCACATGAGAAGAGGCTGAGAGAGCTGGGACTCTTCAGCCCGGAGAAGGGAAGGCTCCAGTGGGGTCTCATCAAGGTGGGAGGGTGCAAAGAGGACGGAGCCAGGCTCTTTCCAGTGGTGCCCAGGGGGAATGGGCACAAACTGAAACACAGGAGCTTCCCTCTGAACATCAGGAAACACTTTCTTACAGTAAATACCTTCAAGATATTCTTAGGAAAAAATGTGTGTGTATGTGTGCGCAAGCGTTAGGCCAAGTGGAGACTTCTAAAACCTCCAAATTGAGGTGCAGACATTTCTCATTTAATAGCTACCACATATAATAAAAAAGCTACCCATATTTAGTTTAAGTACATGATAAATTCTGATGCCTGCTTAGAATATGAGGTATAACACACAGTTGAGTCTGCACCAGCAAAGCACTACTTTGCTCTGAATGACATGATTTTTCCTTTCAGTATTAGATGCTGAAATACGAGATTTTTATCAAAATTTTTAAAAAGGAGGATTTTGAAAAGGTGGTAATTTTAAAGTTTTCTCTTCATCTGCATCACATGTTTTTATATTTCTGTGATATATTGCATCCATCGCTAAAGGTTACCATGCTTTTTGTTAACTCATTCTAGTGAACTGAAATACATGAATAAAAATATTTTGACTGGAACCATCTTATCCCAGCCGTCGTACAAACATCCTACCCAGAGATTTAAGATGATAATTTTAATCTTGCCAGAGGGGACCATCTCTAGCACATATATGAAAAATACCATTATTATATTTGAAGGGGTTTTTTGTAGGCATTATGAGTTACCCATATAATGAGCCATTTTATTAACAATGAGTAATAGGTGACAAATCAGGCTTCTGGAAGAGCCTGAATTAAACTAGTGACAGAAGCTCAGTGTTAAGAGCCTCTGTCCCCTGACCCCATCTGAAGTCACAGCATGAGCAACTTTTACATGGAACGATTGAAAATTTTCCTTTGCAAAAATAACTATCATCATCTCTCTAAGCCAACTGTGCCTCCAATGAAACAGGCTTGACATGTTACAGTGCCTTTTTTAGGGACATGAATATGTGTAACAACAACAGAACATAGGTCTCTGAAGGCATATAGATACTCTGGAAGCATACAAGAGCTAATCCAAGAGCCCAGGCCCTCAAAACCAGTGTTCAAATAAGCTACTTGCTTGTACTGTTAGAACATGTCTCCCTAAGACCCATACTTTTTTCCATATACATTCTTCTAGTTTGCAGTTGTTCAGCCCATTTTGTTTAAACGTTAGGTTGGGTACCCAGCACTGGGGTGATGGTCACTAGTATTAACCCACTCCTCTAAGATATCCATCCTTCCACTGCTCTACACATACTCTATTCAGTTACTTATTCAACGCACATCTTGTATTTGTGTGTGTTAAATTTGTTTTCCTGAAACCCTATGCTGTTTAAGTCTTTTAAAGCTGGTTTCAACTGGAAGAGCATTACTATACTACCAGTTTTCATAGTTAAATTTTAATAGTAAAAATAGTGATGCATGAAATGACAACCCAAATAGAAAGGGACAGAGAGTATAAAGAAGTGCTGCACACTATATCATGTAATAGTTGAGTGTTAGAGGCTTTTGAAATAAAAAAGATAAACCAAGCCAGACTACAGGACTAAGAATACCCACTCAGATGACTGAAGATAAATCTTACATACCTAATAGCTTCTGCCATCTTAGTGCTTTCCTTTTTTCTATCATCTGTTAAACGTCGTATAAAATAAATAAAATCAAGACCACAGCAGAAAATGCTACCAACTGCACTGAACAGCACGAGTTTACTGTCATCTGCAGCTGCCGTGTTTAGTGCACTTTGGACTTCCTTCATTACCTGAAAAACCAAAAATTCATTACAATCTTTTTATTACAGCATTAAAAAGTAGCATACTGTTCCCTTCCCCTCTTCCCCATGAGATCTCAATCTTCAACATCTTTAATTTTTCTGTAGGATCCACTCAACCGTCATATCAGAAAAGTTAACTTTTTAAAATTATCCATATTATAAGAAAGTGAAAAAAAAAAAATTATTAGAAGCTTTGCATTTCAAAAACGTAATTAGACCTAGATAATGAAGTAATTAAGAAAAGATCTATTAGATGTTATCTGTAAATAAAGCACTCATTCAGCATTTCTGTAATTCGGACAGCAGATGGCATATGCAACCAGTTCAGAAAAAAAAAGAACCTTAATTCAGGCTAACACTTGTTTCAAGTTGCAGTTCATAAATCACCACATGTCTTATAAAAGACAGTACATCCACATGTTCAGATAAGGCAGTTAAACTCAACTGAATTACACTTAAAGTCAGTCGTATGTATAACATCTTGCAAGCAACAACTGGAATCTTTTTTTGGTGTATGTTTGTGCCTGAGTAACAGGCACAAATGAGGCAGACTTAAGAATTTCCCCAGCACTCTTCCCCCCCAAAAAATCAGAATTGTTCTGACCTCTGGGTTTAGTGAATTATTTTCAGATGATTTTGTTGATAGCAAAATGTGTGTGAATCCATCTTGCTTCCTGACAACAATGTCTCTGTACCGGTACGCACTCTCCGTTTGTCTCACGCTGAAACGTAGCCTTTTATCAAAAGGTTGATCTCTCCTGTCATCAATAAACCTCCGTTTGCTGGCTGTCACTCCTGTTACAGATGTCTGGATGTTGGTTGTACCATTGGCGGCTAATGCTTCCATAAAGGTGGATGTACCTGGAAATAGTTCAAACAATAACATTCTATTAATTACATTTTATTAGCTCAGCAGTTTCAAAATCCCTATTAGCATGCACACATGCTAGTCATAGTAAGAACACGCAGTAAATATGTGACTCAGTCCCCTGGAAGTTACTGAACTGTTACAGGGCAGAGAGCAAAATTAAAGTGACAAAGGGATCCAACATATTCATTTTACTGTTGTGAGAAAATAAATTTTAAACAAGCCAAACAGACCAATCATCATAGACTTATTTTTAGAAGGGATGGGTTTATTTAACATTTCTAATACCAATGCATTTCAGTAGGTTAACGCTCTGCTTTCTCTCTTTCCAACATCTTTAAGTCATCTAACAGCATCAAGATTGCAAAGAGAAAGCAGAAACCTTTTCTTGCGGCATTTGAAACAAGTTAATATACAGGAGAAAATGACACCTACAATAAGCCAAATAAAGAACTTGATTGACAAGATCATATAAAGCATAATAGTCTTTAAAAGAAAATGGAAATTAAGTAGTACGGAGTATACTTCTGTGAGAGGGAAACAAAACTCATGCAGTGATGGATATTTTAATGGATTCATAGACAATGAGATATTTCTCTAGTCTAAACAATTTTTGCTATTAGAATTGGCAAATAGAGCATTATGTCTTGCTGGTCTTGTTCCCAGTCAGTTAAACAGACAGAATTTGAAGGCACGCAAGTGAACAGGCCATTCCTCGGGACACAGAAGGGACAGGTTTCTCTCTACTCCACATTAGAAAAATAATACCAAATAATTAGCACTCATAAGAGAAAATAAGATAACATCTTGGATCTATAATTCATCTGTATGTTAAAGACTCCATGTAAAATTTCCATAAGATTTGTCAGATTAAAGTAATAGAATACGCATGGGGAAGGAGACAGTAGAGTTAAAAAAGGTGAAAAAATGTGTTAAAGGGCAAGACAGGAAAGTTTTGAAAGCCTTTTCAGGAAAAATGAAGTCTGAGACTTTGTTAAAAAATCTACTGGAAACACACAGCCCTTACTTGTCTCACAAATAGGTACTTCAGGACATCATGCATAGGAGGTCTTAAAATTTACAGTTAAATCACATATAAGTAACTTGTTAATTAAATGCCATTGATGGATCTTGCTTAATTTGTCATTATCTTTCTGAAGGAGCTATATTTTAAAAGCTCTAACAATATGCAATGCTAAGGGTATTTTTGGTTGGTTCGTTGTTTTTTTACAAGATACTTCAAACACTTGTGGGCCCAGTGAAAAGATTAAACAGGCTCACCTAAATAACTGGGATATTCTATATCTCCACATTTTAACTGCATTCAAATGTTGCTTACTTTGACCCATGTGAAGTATGAGAGATAGAGTAATAGAAAGACTAATGAAATTAAAATTTAGAACACTATACATTTTTCTATTTGCATTTCAGAAACTGCCTTCACATATAAATGAAGCGTTTATATCAAATATTTTAAAATAAACATTTGATTATAAATCTGTTATGATTAATTAAGCAACTTGTGTGTCAAAGGAGCTACACAACAATAAGGTTTTATTTTACTTTTTGAAGTCTGTCTTGTTGTATTAGTGATTTAGTGTTTCCCCATATTTAATTAGGAATACAAAACAAAATTATATCACTGGCCATGATGGTTTGCTTTTCCAGAAGAAATGTAAATTAAAACAACTGAGATCACCTCTGATTTCTAAACCCTGATATAAGATTTTATGGCTTTTGTCCTAGCCATAATGAAAAAAGCAGGAAACCAGGAGAGCATAATAGAATAGACCAAGCCAAAAAGGGTCAGTTCCCTTTTTGGGAACAGCTGCAGTTCAGTGGAAGAAGTCTCCTACATCCAACCTTGTAAACACACTGGAATCAAAGACCTCTTGGCTTTAGAAACCGTACCTCTGTGCTGGGAGGTTAGGCCAGCTGCTATGGATTAGAAAACGGCACCAACAGAGTTAAAATTCAGGTTTGTCACTATCGCCGTAAGCATGTGATCTTCTACACCTTACATCATAAGGGGCTCTTTCTTTTGACATTTGGTCCTCAAAAGGGAAGAGACAACTCAGATATGTAAAGTGGTGTTTCATGATGTATATAAGTATGTGCTGTAGGCAAACAGGCAAAGATCACATCACTAAACAGTCTTGGTTATGTGTTGCAGCAAATGAGGATGAAAATAAAAGAAGTGCCAGAGAGTTAACTGTATCGCTGTAGATTTCCTCACATGAAAATTTTGCATTGAGGTTACTTATTTCCAGGTTAAATAGAGCTATATTTTATAATTTTAAAATACAGATTCCATAACAAACCAAAAGCGGTTCTGCATTTTAATATGTTAATGGCAATAGCATATCAAAGACAAACAAAACACCACAGCCCTCTCCTTTTAAACTGAGCCTTCCAAAACCCAATAAGGGCTTTGAAGAAAAAAACCAACCAAACAAAAAAAACCCAACCAAACAAAAAAAACCCCACACATCACAACAATTTACCCTGGATAGTGTCAACTAATGAGGAAATATATTTAAGAGGTAAATAAACAGCTCTTGTAGTTTCAAAAAAATCCTTCCAACTGCAAACTGTTTAATTAATCTTTTCAAAGATGAAGACATACTACTACCGTGCAAAGCTTCACTGTACAGATGCAAAAATGAAATTAAAATGACTACTTGGTTTTGCAGCTGCTGATCAAAACCTGATAACAGTCACCATTTTCATGCAGCTGCTCTTAGAGGAAAACAAAAAAAAAAAAAAAGCTATGAGAAACAGATAAGAAAGGAACTGGTCTTATTCAAAAGGAAGAAAAACAAAATATAAGAAGTTGCAAAAGGGGCAGAACAGCAAAGGTATCATCAGCCCCACTCCACTGGGCAGACGACAGAAAAAAGCCACCTCCCCAAAATATGAGGGGGATAACAATTAAAATGCACGATGCCAGACATCTAGATAAACAGAGTTAAAAAACCAAACAAGTAACACAGAACTCCACAATCCAAAAGTGACAACCCCAAGCTCCTCTCCCAGCTATTCATGCCTCACCATTAAATCGCGGAGCAGCTCAGTTTAGCTTTCATAGAGAGCCCGGAGTGCAAACACTCCCCTCCCTGCAGCAGTACTGGGGACACATCCAAACAGACGCGCTAATGGCAGCCAAGCCCCCTTCGTAGCTTCTTTTTGAGTACGCATACGCGTGTACTAGTGCCGGAACCCTGAATTCAAAGGTTTGTCTGACAGAGCATGCTGTTTCTGAAAGGCTTGGGACAGATGTCTACGGAACGAGCACAAAAAGATGGGAGGTGTGAACAACGCTGTCTGAATATTTTCCCCAACTCCAGCCACCAGGAATTTAGCGATTCATAACATCTGCATGCCCGGAACCACAGTGTGCTCCCAAATCATGTAATTAAATCCTTATCCCCCATGGGATTGTCCAATTTACTTCTGAAACCACCACGGTTTTGTCTTCCAAAGTATCTTTTTGCAGGAAGTTCTGCAACTTAGATCTTTACTTTCTCGATCCTTTTCATCCTGTCCCTTCTCCAGATTGATTAGTCCCCATCTTATTTACCTTTGCTTCTTCCAGAACACCAGCCCAAGCCTGTCATTCCTCTCCATGCCTCCTCCTCTTCTACTAAATCTTGGGACAGCATCCAAAATGGCACACAGTATTCAAGATGGGGATTTATAATTTGACTTCTCTTTTGTCCTCCACTCTTTTTCCATAATAATCTGTAACAGTTTATTTGGGTGTCTTTTTTTTTTTTCTTCTTCTTCTTTTCAGAAAACAAGCACTGAGCAGGCATTTGCACAAAACTACCCAAAACAAACCCATTGCCTTTTTCCTGAGCAGCAGCACATAGTCAGGAACCAGTCACTGACCAGGCACAGTTTTCTGTTTTGCTACAGGCATAGTTTTGCCTAGAAGTCTGTTTTGTCCCCTCCTTACTTCTTGGCACTCATCTGCACCATAAGCAATCTCACATTTTAATCACGAAATTACTCGCTATTTTCAGATATGTCTGCAGTGCTCACAAGGAGCTTCAGGGACCCTTGCGCCTTTCCTGTCCCCTCCCAGACCAACCGTGTCCTCTCCTACACTAAGTGACAGAATGGTTAATGAGAAGTGTCCCACTTGAATAAGCAAATGAACTAATACCAGCAACAATGATTTCTTAAAGTGTTAACTACAAAAATAACACTGTAATTGTAACCGATTACAATTCAGGTACTGGAGTGGGAAAAATACGATTCACAGAATTGATTAGGATTTATTTTTTTTTTTTTTAAATATGAGCGCTAGAAGTTGTATTTTTTCCAAAGTCCTTTCTATGCTTTCACTGCTTTACAATTCCCTATATATATATATAATCCACAAAACTTTACATCAGTTGTCTGGTGCAGGTTGCCTCATGTTTTTGCCTACAAATTGGTGGTTTGCTACACGTTCATATGTACTAGCAAGCTCTAACTGTAAACACTGTTAATCTTTTCCAGTCTTAGCTCTGCACTCCATGAAATATTTCACACAATGACACACCAACCCCAGACAGTGATGCCACAATGCAAACCTAATATATAACAGCTTCCAGTAATTTTTCCACCTTTGCTTCAGCAATTGCACAGCAAATATTTCTTAGAATTACAGTGCATTGGCACAGATTACAGAAATTCAAAGTGAGGGTTCTAAAAAACTATCAAAACCTTAGGTGACCCAAAAAGCTACTCTATGTACATGCCCGTTTTTTGTTCATGTAGATATATTTACAGCACTTGTATTTTGGAAACAAACAAAAGTTCCAGCTTTCTTTGGATGCCACTATAAATATTTGTAAGAAGAAAAAAAAATACTGAATTTATTGTACATTTCACCTAAAATACTGTTTTGCTCCGTGTTTCTGAAAGAGCGTTCCAAAGGTATGGGTCATTTATGAAAAAAAGATACATTTTATTTACATCCTTCCAGAATATGGTGCTGTATTGATGCAGCGCACAAAACAACAGTGCTACCACCAACAACCATAAGCTGCGCATACCCCAGCATTAGAGCAGGCATCCCCAGAGATGCCTGGGAGGAGAAAGGGGTGGGGAAAGGTGATACTTCTTCAAATTATGGGCTGCTGATCACAGCAATACCCTGCTGCTGGTGTTGAAACCTCCTCAAAACTTACTGTTGGGAAGAGGGAGTGTGCACTAACATTATCTTTTCAAATAAATTAACCACTTATTGATTCTGTTTCCAGGAAATAGTTACACAGGGAACCATTAGATGTTCTTCAGCCACCTTCTGATGGTTTTGCAAACATGTCACCTTTCCATACACAAAGAGGGTAGGTTTTAAGCACAGACTAACAGGCAAATTGTTGTGGCAGTACTTGGTGCAACATCAGCAACAGGTAACTACAACTCAGCAGTAAACAGTCCTGGAGTGGCTGGCAGGCTTGATTGTCAACCTTTATCTTCAATTTCTAAAAAAAAGTCACTTTCTCATACCCTTATTCCCCTTTTCCTTATATTTTGTATAGGTTTTAATTTTAAATGCCACTTTGAAACATTGCTCCTATAAAATCTATGTTTCTTACAGGACAGTGTTGTGGACAAAACAAACACAAGGAGAGAAACCCACACATTCACCCTTGGTAACAGAGTTTTGCAATCCTACACCAATTTTTATCTTGGCTGCCATGTCACATTTAGAGTAATATAGTAGCCACTTTTTCCTTCTGGTGGTGAGAAAACGGCATCTCACCAGTCTCAAGTTAAATAGATTTACCTTAGTCTGACTAATTTAAGTCATACAAGTAGAAATAAAAGAAAGTTTACATACTTTAAAAAGATGTGAATAACGAGATACTAGACCTAACATTTAAGACCATGGTTAAGGCCATGCCCATAAAAACAAGGGTAACATTATTAATGTAATTTGGCAACAAAGCTCTTAAAAAGTCTGATTAAGTTTTACTACTTTTGCATTTTTATGCATAAGGTATTAAGTAAGCTTTCCACGTGCTGTCTTACAGTGGGAAAAAAATGCCCCCCTCCTAACAACTGCAAAAGGCTTTCCAAATACATCTCCATTCATATTATTTTACTGGAAATATATAAATAAAAACTCCTCAAATGAGCAAATTCTTTTTCTCCTTTATCATGGCATCAAGATAAATTCAGATTGCTCTCTTCTCTCCTTCCACTTCAGTTTTAGACTCAATTTGGAGCGATTTTTCTTCCACTGAATCTATAGTCAGGATACAAACAGAAAACAGTGCCCATGATCATTCTCACAATTTTAGCTGTTATTCAAGGTGGCTGTAAGACACACACACACACACCCAAGCCCTTCTGATACTACTCCAATCAAGAAATCCCAGACGTATTTCACAGTAGCATGCAACAAAGTATTTGATGGAAGAAGCATGGAGTTGGTGGTATTTCTTTTTCTCACCAAAAAAATACAAATAATAAAAATCTTCCCGAGGTTACAGACTCTTTTTTGAGTTCTTTTAACACTAGACACATTTCATAAAGAAGAGCTCTCCTATCTTGTCCTTTGATATTCTTGGAACTATAGGTTATGATACCACAGTGTTCATTCGAAATACTCTCAAATTTGAGAGCTAAGTAAGGACATCTCCCGGGGCTCATCTATACAGGAAAGCTATTGCAAAATAGGCTAAGGTTTAAACTCAAAGTATACCCAGCTATTTCACACTAACTCCTAAGGTGAACATATTCTATATTAAGAGCACTTCACTACAATTTAACCCAATTCCCGAAGTGATCTAAAAAAATGGCTCTTTTCATGTGGAATAAGAGTGCCTTAATGTAAGGCTAGCCTAAAACAGATGCCGCTACATGACATCCCAGGCAGCTTCCTGTGTAGACACGAACATATCATGTACAGATGAGACTTCTTGCAAGGACATCAAAACTTAATAATTTAGCTAAAATGATTTAGAAATGATATTTAGATAGATAGGCAGAGCATCGCTATTGTTGGGAGAATACTTTAATTTACCTTCTTTTTGAAAGCAACATGCCAATAAGTATTCATGTTTTGTTCTTACCACATAGATGAGGCTTTCAACACCAGAGTTTGCAAGAGCTCCATTCACAGCTGCTCGCAGAAACATTTGGCATTTCGATGGAGAGAAGTAGTAGACAAAGAGAGCTAGAGAACTTTCAGAGGTTCAAGATACCAATGTGTATGTATTAAGCTTTACAGGAGAAGCTCTGAGTGCTCAGAGCATCTGGAATGAGCATCTCTGCCGAGAAGAAGCACCTCTGTTATCATGTATCTGCCTCAAGGAGGTACCCGTGTCTTTCCAGCCCCGGCGTAAGGTCTGCTATTAATAGCGGGGTCAGCCTCCTCTGGGATATCCACCCACAGGCTCTTTCAGAGGGGGCCAATGAATAGATTACCTGAAGCCATACTAGCTTGCGCAGAGAGGCCATCTTCCAGCGCACAGAGCTGTGTGCCTTAACACAGCCAGCTATACCCTGTACTTGAGTAACCTGCAATACGTAATGTTGCTGGCTGCTACTAACAGGGGCAATCTGTTCTGCAGCAGCACCTGCTTAACAGAAATTACTGACCTTGACAGAAATAACTGGCTGGGGTGGGAAGAGGAAGCACAAAGGAGGAGCCTCTTGAGTCTTCACATGAGACCTTTGGGCACCTCTTAGAAAAGACTAAATATTGCAGTTGCTGGGTGTTTACACCTGAGCCTTGCACTTAAGCAAAAGAGCTGCTAGCTCCTTGAGTACTCCGGCTGCCTGAAGGCTTGCGGAGCAAAAAGTCAACAGAGCTGGACGATGACACCAGGGGGAAAAAGCATGGGTGAAGAGAAGATTAGAGGTCTTGGGGAAGTGTAAACATAGCTCTAGAGCCCTCTGATGAATGGCACATTCAGAAATGCATGTGCCAAGCAAGTTCTTACTTTTTCATTCAGAGGTACTCAATGGTAAGTAGTCTCCACTGGAGAGTCTCAAGATTTCAGCCAAAAAGATTTCTGAAAGACGCTGCCTTTAGGCAAAGCGCACAACTTCTATTTACACCACATCTAAAGAGGCATTCATAAATTGTTCTAGAGGCAGTCTCTCCAGCAGTTTTCCCAGTATTCTGAAAAAATAAGCCCACATTAAACACAGGATGATGAAAAGTATCTTCGGGTATCCCATGCAACAGGTCCTGGATAGTTAGATGCTCTGCACTGAAAAAGTAATTCAGAGCAGTGTATGACCTTGCCAAATTTGTCCTTTTATATTGTTGGAGAGGGATAAATCCCAAATGTGATCTACTGGCAACAGCTGAAATGAGGTATGATGAAAAAGAATACATAAATATAACCTGTGCTCTCAAGCTGAATCTGATCTCTTGTTTGTTTTTTTGGCAATACTAGCTAGGATCAGTGAGTATGCGAGGACACGCCTGAATTGGACAAGTCACAGAGAATATCCAGAATTCTTTATTCTTCATATATTAAATAATAGTAATTTAAAAGCAATGACAAAAAAACACACACACACAAAATCCCCCCGAGAAATCCCTAAAGTTAACCGTAGAAGACTACCAAGAGTGAAGGAGTTAGATCAGATTCTTTGCATGAGGAAAACTTACATGATATCCTCCCTCAATCGGGCTTTGTCCTGCATCACTGCAGGCAACTACTAGAAAACTAGGAGGCATTTGTGTTCAAATCATCTTGCCCCACCACTTGATCCCAGTACAAATGATATGGTTCTCCAAGTTGTGGGATGTGCAGAGATAGCAAAGATCTCAAACATGGCCATGAGTCTTGGGAAAACAACCATCATAAAAGCATGTTTTCATCCAGTTTTGTTTACCACTATATTCTTGATTTCAAACAAACAATCATGCCCAGAGTAAACAACAAGAGAACCACCGCAGCTGAAAGCAGTGGACAGAGGAGGCAGTGCTCCGATCTCAGCCAGCAGCTGGGAGGACCTGGAGGCAGCGAGCCACCCTTACAGAGCAGGAGGGATCGCACATGCATGGGCAGTGTTCGGGTGCAAACTCTTCATATTGCTGAGGAAAGCAATCAGCTTCTCTTTAAGACCTTGGACTTTCTGCTTCATTGACTGTTGTCGTATTTATGAACAGTCTATCAAAGGGAAAATCTCACAGGAAAAAAACCTAAACTGATAACTCCATAAAGCACTAATTAAGTAGTTAACACATGCTGCCATACACAGAAAGTGGTGCAGAACTGTGGAAGTGGCTTCCCCCAGGCTACAGAGCAAGTTAGTATAGAAGCGAGGATTATTAGTTACAGGTGATCCCAATCCCCAAAGCTACTTTACCCTGTAAAAATCTGCTTTTATAAAGTACTGGATTTTTTTTTTTTCCTTCACAAAAATTATATGTATCTAGATTAAAGTACAAGTAGCAATACTGATACTATTGCTAGACAGAAGAGACAGCTAAGGAAGCAATGGAATAAACACCATGATATTTAGTTGGGACATACTGTTTCAGCAGCACCAATATATGAATATGAAACAGCCTCTAAGAGATTATGAAGACTATATTAGGAGGCTGAAATTTTGAAGGAAAAAAATAAAATCAAGAAATTAGGAAGTTGCAGATGTGGCAAAGAACACCAATCAACAGAAAAAAACAATGTGGTTTAAGGCAAATTTCAGAACAAGTTTAAAAAAGACAAATCAGTTAAGATAGAGAGTTAGGACTTGGCAACTACTATCAACTGTGCAAAACCAAGGGAGGCTTGGTTAGGTACCATAATGTCTGCTGTTACACAAAACCAAGAAAAAAGTGTATCATACCTGACGCTTTAAAGCGAAGCATGCAAGTGGTCTCAGAAAGAATTGTACAGCTTGTGTAGCTCTCAATAGGAAAGTAAGGTTTATTTGATTATTTCATGATGGAGGTAGGAGCACATCTTTTCACAGGAGTCATACTGGTGAGATAATAGTTCGGGAGTCAATTTGTAGATTTTTTTAAAAAAGTATTATCACTGCAAATGCATTGAATGACTTGGGGCTATTTGAATTTTGGGCTTGGGAATTGTTGCAACTTGGATTGCTGCAATTCCAAAGTCCAGCAACTGGAGCCTCAGATGTCTAGCAGGAAGAGATGGATTATGGGTAATGGGCTCTGAACATCTTTAGATACAGAAGATGCCTAAAATGCTGGACCTTGCCTTAGGAAACAATCCATTAAGAACACAGAGAGAAAGCAAAAATATCAGGGGAAGTCACTACACAAAAGACAGAAGAATTACTATTAAGTAAAGCAAAGACTGTATACACAAAAATGATGGGACTAGTTTATAACCAGTCACAATTGTGAGCTCAATTTTAATTTGGAAACCATTTAAAACATGCCATATATGAGACAAAATGATAGATGAATTACACAACTGGTTGTTTCCTGAAACCTGCCAGGGACCCACCTGTTCAAGTCAGATTCCGACCACTAAACAAACAGAATAAAGAAAATAGAAACAGGACAGTATCAGCAAATGGAACTGAAATTTAATTTCTACTGATATGAATGCCGTGCAATTTTAGATAAATGTGTTATGTAAAAAGAGATTGCATTAAATACTTTTTAGACAAATAGCAAGATACCCCAGTCATAAGGACAGGGTGTATAAATGGAACTAAACTTATAAAGTAATTGAATTATTCTCTTCAGGAGTGAGATGTAGCTTCAATTAACTCCACATGGTTAAACATGTCAATAGGAACTGAGGGGAAAAATAGAATATGCTATACTTACAAGAAAATAGGAAGTAAAGAACACTGGGAAGAATACAGGGAGATGCTAAAACAGATAAAGAACGGGTATTAGAAATGCAAAGTAAAACTCTAAAGTTCTCATAGTTACAGACGCTAAACACAAATTATTCTTCCAGTGATTAAAAAAAAAAAAAAAAAAAAAAGAGATGAGAATTAGACCAAAAATAAAAGTGAAATGTAGTGTAGGTTACAAAGTCAATTAAAGTATTAGTGGGGAAAACAGCATGTCATAAGAAACCAGAAAAGATTTATAATGAATATGAATATATTGTACATATAACAAATGACAGACTAAAAGGCTTGAACATGGCAAGATTGCTGACTGACAGTAAAAAAAGAGAAACAGACAAATGTGATAGTCTATATGGGAAATGTATCATAGTAAGTGGAACACCTCTGAGACTTGCTTGCTTAAAGACTAGCAAATTTGGAAGGCACCTTGAGTGGTAAAACCTGTATTGATGTAGTTTCAGAAAGTGTTGGAAAAAAACTTTCAAGAAAAGCAGCCTTCTGTCTCTGCAGTTTCTGTTTATAAACAAGGCTGCTCTCATAAAGTCATGTTTTAAATTTGCCCTTCCAATTAAAACCGACTGAGGATCCAAAGCAATACTCAGGAAAGAGTTACGGGGTACTGCAGAGAAATTTCATCTTTTTACAAGACTTCATTCTTTATTTGCCATGTTTTTTACCAATATTTTGCAGTTTCATACCATTACAAAACACAGAAGCCTCCCTATCGTGTATACTTATATCTAGTATAAATTTCAGGATTTTAAAATAATATATCAACACAGGAACAACCCTATTTTGCTCAGCATCAAAGCTGTATACATAGAATTATTCTTGGTGATATAAAGTTGGAAATACATTGAAGAGTAAAAATTTTCTACCTAAAATTAGTTTTACTTTATAAGATACTAAACCATGAAAGTTTCTACTGATGCCAGAAAGTGGAAGTTAGTAACAAAAAGATTTCAGGGTTACTGCATGATAGGAACGGTAACATTCTCTGTCACTGGAAGTTTGAGATACGGAGTTATCAATCTCTGCATCTCCATTTGATCCCAGAATATGTTGCCATATTGCTAGTATGTTGCTGTAAGATCAACAGTTAACTGAAACAAAGATATCACTTACAGTTTTCTATTCTGTTATTATCTATACATCAACATATTGGTGATTTACAAACCCAAGCACCTTGTCCACTTCTAATTGCTATGGTAGATGACTTTTCCAATGTAGCTGCATCACAGAAAATGCCACATCATCAGATATTTCCCCTCATAGCTCAGTTAAAGTACTATGGAGATCTGAAAGGAATTTATCTTCATGGTGTTCTTCTGAATCATTATAATTAACAGGAGTGCTGCAGGGGGATCACCTTTTTCATTAATTCTTAAACAAAATCATATACTTACTGAAATTTCTAGAAGAATGAATGTGGTGTTTAGTTTTCTTAAAAAAAAAAAAAAAAAAAAGCAGCATTACTCCCTCCCTTTTTTTTCCCCTCCTTTCTCCTTCCTTTCAAACCAGGCAAGAGACTACGAGCAAGAAGCAGCATGATCATACGCTGACTCAGATCAAACCAACACTGCAAATGTGTTAACCCAGTTCACCCCTGCTACGAGGAGGAAGCCTGCCGCATGTCTGTCCTTGGGCTCGATTGCTTGCTCTTGCCAGCAGACTGGCATTCCAGTTAGCTGGCAAGTTCAGGAAATCAGCCAAGGACCTTCCATGAACCTCACCATAACCCTGTGATCTGGGCAAGCAGAACATACTGAATTACATGTTGGTACTTAAGTACCAATCTAGTTTACACAACATGAAAATTAAGATTTGTTTCCCTTCACTGGTCTGTTTCTTCCCTGTATAGTCTGCCAGACCAGAAACAAGTCATTCATTGCAGGTATTTCTGTCTAACCCAGAAACAAGGCAGATGGGTTCCTTAATACCTTCCCTCCCTCCACTGATACATCTGCTGAACAATTCCACTAGAGCTTCCGAAGTTAAACCAAGTTCCAGTTTAAAGCTATTTATCATCATCAGTGTTTTTACCCACTTTGACCTTCCTTTCCTTTCCCTGTCTTAAGTAAGACAACTGGAATCCTAAACCAAATTTACAAAAAACCTGAGACTTCAACTACAGCAGAATATCTGGGCGAAAGTGTTTTCCTACTCTAGGCTCATTATTTGGACAGAAATATCAACTTATGACTAAGTAGCAAGAAATGAGTAATAAACTGACATAAACAAATGAAGACAGGCCAAAACCCCCACAAAAACTGACAAAAATAATTTAACAGCAGGAACAAGCCAAACACTTTTGTGGGGTGCATTATGTTATCTTTCAGCTTGATCAGTTCCTGAGTGCTGCTGCTGACCAAGCAGGGAGCAAGAGTGTGTGGGGAGGCGGTGGTGGGAAGAGAGGACAGGGTAACCAACAGTAACGTGAAAAGCACATCTAAAGAGAACAGCAACACATTTCTCTCCAGTTTAAATAATATACTGACTAGCAGATAATAATTATAGAAACGAATAGGTATTTCTTCATGCAAACCATTTCATTATTAGATTGAGTCCCAGTATTGCAAAACAAACTCCAACTCAACTGATTTATCTGCACAGGAAAGTGGCAGAATTTAAATCATCGGAGAACAAGTATCACTGCAGTGCTACAAACTGTTTCGTGCTCTACAATCTAAATGATTTAAAAAACCTCCACCCACTTTGAATCTATCTTCTAATATTTCAATTACACAGCTACAATAAACATTGAGATTATGAACTACTTTTGCAAGCATAAGGTGACTTATAGTTTAGAGCAGATCTGTGGACTAGTTTATTTATACTGTAGAAAACAGCCTGCGACATAAACAGAGAAATCATGGGGAAAACTGTTGAAGGGATCTGTAAGAGAAACAGAGCACGCTTCATTGCTGCCATCAATTTGTAGTTTGTCAGTGCTCACCTAGAGAGCAAAGAAATGAGAAAAGTTGTCACAGAAAAGAAAATGGCATCAGAAGCGGACAGGCTGTCCCGCTGAGACGTGAGCTGAGTGCGAGGTGGGAGGTAAGGGCAGGCACCTGCTGAGGCTGCCCCAGCCTGCAGCGGGATGAAGCACCCACAGGGACAGTCAGAGAAGCACGACTATTCCTCACCTCCTCTTCGCAAGCAGAGGACTTCCCTGCCTGCTAGGTCCAGGACTGTCCCGGTAGCGTGAGTTTTAACTCTAACTTCTAGAGTAAACTGCCCGGAATAGGAAAGGAGACCAACGTTCAAACTGAGGGTCCGCAAACCAGTCTAACAAATGCTCCGGGAAGCCCCTGGAAAATTACGTTAGAGAGTGCCCTGACATCTCCAAGAATTGTATTAGCGCAATATGGACTAAAAAAGCAGATCTGGGATCGTTTAGTTGCTGACTTTGTCAGCCTTTTGAAGGACACAGAAAACAGCGCATCTGATACGGCCTCTAAAGCTGTTGGGAAAGTTGTTTTTTCTAAACTAATGGCTATGGTAAATAGCAGGCTTCATGTCAAAATACATTCCTTCTACACGCCATGACCTGTTGCACATTGTTACCAGACCATGAAACAGCTTTGTTTGCAGAGAAAGACTCACACCGTGCCACTCCGGGTGGTTCTCTCACAACCGCTCCTTCCAAAGGCAAGTCTTTCACCTTGCATCATTCTGTGTATGCCCACCAGCCAGCAAAGCTTTTCCTTTTCTTTTAGGCTGCTTAAGGTTTAAAACTTCAAGGTTTAAAATTTAATATTTCCCCTTCCTTTTCATCTAGCTTATATATGTTCCCTGTAACATGTGAAAAACAAATATGATGATGAAGTAGGAAGCAATCAAGAGCAGAAGTGGGCAAATAATGGATTTTAGCTCAGAGAGTGAACTGGAGACACAGCAAAACACTTAAACAGGTGGTTCTTTTGTTTCCAGACTTGCTGCTTCTATGTAACATCTTTCAAACTGTTCTGAACTAAAATAAAAATGCTGCTTCAAAGCAGTCAGATGTGTATTTAATAAACTGGACTTATTTGTAAATAGGATTCTGCTCACCCCTGTTCTAAGCTCTGCTTTTGTTACAATTTCTATTGTTAAAAAAATGTTTTCCATATCCATTCAGGAGTAATATAATTATAGAATTTATCACTACAGTTAATGCAGTAGTTTTAATTCTTTTGCTGTATGAACCTGAATACACCTTATTCATGTTACTTGTAGCAAAGATAAATAAGAAACATAATACAGTTTGCAAACACTAATGCAGTGTTTAATTCACTAGATTCTCCTTGAGGAAGGTTAAAATTGAAGCACAATAAACCCAGGACTATATCCTACAGGTCAATTTAAAATTAATCATAACTTTTGTCCCACATGTGTTTAGATGAAAGCCAGAAATGATTTTAATCTTAAATTCTAAGACTGGAAAGATGTTTCCCTTATGTGGTAAAGAGAAACCAATGGCTTGAATTCAGGCCTGTGCTGTTTCAAGATTACTCTTTGAAAGGGCCCATCAGTGACTTCGCTTTGCTTTGGTAGCTTAAAAACCTGTTTGTCAGTGGTCACAAGGCAATTGGAAACAACAACTTCCCACATTACTTTCCTTCCAAAAGCATTGGAGTACAGCCCCTCTCCCAGCCAGGGCTCCTCAACAAAACCTAAAGCATTTGTTCCACAGAGGCTCACACGAGTGAGCTAGTGCTGGTTGCCCTGTACAGTCATACTACACAGCTAGGAAAATAACCAAGACCCATAAACAAAAAAATGTGAAGTATGTTATGGTCCATTTAAAATAACATACATCTACTGCCTTGTGTTGTAATTCCACCTTATCATATGCCCAAGAGGTGTCTTTTAATTTTCTGATGCAACTAAATACTTCAAGTAAATTCAATCCAGGCTCTGAAAGCAAACCAAGATCCCCCCATTTTGTAGTCCCCACAGGCAAAAATGGCTCAACAGAAAACCAAGCATCTCCAAAGACACATGAATTATTTTTACTGAATGTTTTCCTCATTAAAACTCTCTTCCCTTGCATCCTTGACTAGCTAGAATTATCAAAAATTTTTGATGTCCCAAGGGCATCTGTAAAAGCAGATGGCATTCTGACTTTATCACACTAACTAAAACACCTTCTGCTCCACCAGATGACCCTCAGAGAGAACTTACCTCCATTTTACAGTTCCTTGCTTTTATTCCTGCACAGCGACACAACAGCTACTAGCTGGCACATTCTTTAGCCACAGAGCTACAGGTGTTTCCCAGTGCCCCGGTGGATTCCCCTGCATGTGAAAACCATTTGACTGAATCAACAACAGCATCTGCAGAGCAGTCTGGGGGGGAGGGGGATGGATTAGATGACAAAGGTCTGTTCCAGCCCTATTTCCTAGTATTCTGCGATGCATATGTAATCACACTATGTAGCGTTTATGCCTTTTTGTCCTGACCTAAAGGCAGATGCTTTTCAACAAGCTGGAATACAAAGACAGGTACCTGGACCGATGGTATTTGGTGCAGATTAGCAAACTGTGAACAATGACAACCAGATCTTAGCTAACTGCTGCTTTCAGTCCTGATGGGGAGCTCTCTGCCTGTGCCCTTGAATGAACCCTGGGGGAGAAAAAATCCTCTTCTGTGAAGAAGCCTGATATTTGTCTGGGAAGCCACAACCACAGCTCCAGTATGTATCTGTACCTCTGCCATAAAGCTTAGGGTCACATGCTATGTAAGGTCTTTGTTCCTATGGATTGCAGTCTCCGTTCTGAACTGATCATTTCTGCGATGACCTCACTGGCATGAACATTAGCCCTGTTTTATACATTATCTGTAAAACACTTCCAAATCGGGAGACTGGACTCTATGACTGGGTACAAGAAATGATGATAGTCTTCTAAGAGTTCAAAATAATGATGAGAAAAATAGCCTGTGGTTAAGAGGAAACTTCTAAATGATCAGATTAAAAATGACAATTCCCTTTTCTCCAAGGGTAAGGAACAAAAACAGTCATTCGTCAGGGGAAACTGCTAATCTCCTTCATTTCAGCACAACCAAAATACTATCTAAATTAAATATGGATGTTATTATTGGATAAACTTTGTGCAATACCTTTTGGACTGCCCAAGGGAGTTTATGGCCAACTCTAGAGTAATTTTCTGAGATGA
The DNA here is from genome assembly GCA_000699545.1 of Podiceps cristatus. Classification (NCBI taxonomy): domain Eukaryota; kingdom Metazoa; phylum Chordata; class Aves; order Podicipediformes; family Podicipedidae; genus Podiceps; species Podiceps cristatus. The sequence goes on along the minus strand of JMFS01060218.1, from coordinate 3,465 downwards.
CCTTCTGCAATGTTCAGTGTTAAGGTAGAATTTGGCAGGGTCACAGCAAGAGAAGTAAAACCAGTCTGATTCCTCTGATCTTATTGGCATTTAAGTGAGGACCATAGTAAAATCACCTTTCCCCTGATGTGGGGGAGCCAGGGATATCCGATAAAACAACAGTAAGAGTGGACATAAAGAGTTCAAGAGTACCATGTTTCCCTGGCTTACTGCATTTACTAAAGGGGGGGATGCCAACAGTTATTTTTTAAGGGTATTTTTTCCCTTTCTTAGACTTACAGTGTTTTTGCAACCGCCTGTTTTATCCAGTGTTGCCCACTGTTACTGCATTACTTCTGAATGCTAAAAGTTACCTGATCATCCAACAGCATATTGCTGAGGGGGGGAAATCAGGTTTTCCAGAAGTTTCAGCCAAAGAAGACCCAGTTCCTTCTTGCAGGGCTTCAAGTGCCTCCTTTCCCCCCCGCCCCCCTAAATCAAGCAATGCTTTGTCAGGGAAACACCACCGTGAGCCAAAAGAGCACTCAGTCGCTGCACAAGAGTTGCAGGAGGGTCTGTCTTCCACCCCAGCGGTGCTTTCAGCCCTCTGCCAGTTTGCAGCTGCTGCCCTGGGCTGGCAGGCAGGAGATGGTGGGCTCCCGGCTGGGGAAGGGCGCAGAGTCACACTTCTACAGCGAAGCGTAGGATTATGTGAGAGAAAGATAGAAAGGGCTGACGAAACTCATCAAGAAGGAAGGGGTTGGGGGGAAAAGGAGCTGAAGCAGAAAGAGACTTTAGCTGCATGCCAGCAGAGGCAGCCACAGCTGGTTGGAATTTGGTGAGCAGCCCCTTCCCCATCTGGCCTCCTCCGAGTGAGCCTCAGCTGCCCTCGCTCCAGGTGGCACAGCCCCCACCCCACCCCAGGGGTGGTTACAGAACCTGCTCCCCCCCAGGTAATAATAATAAAAGTCCTTTTGGAGAAGTCTAGCTAGCGGGTGCAGTATTTCTGTGCTGAGGAGATCCATCCACTTAAAAGGAGACGGCTTCCTCTGCTGTTAGCCTTATGTTAGTGGGAAACATTTGCAGGCGCTGTTACATTCAGTTCCAAGCCAAACTATGTTCAGTGTAGGCGATCTTCAGGCAACGGAATGGATAAAAAACGAAGAGGGTTTTGCTGAGTGTGCACACAGTTAAACATTTTTAGAAAGACTTAAAGGGTGGCCAAGTCTGAACAGATTTTAACATGATAGCAAAAGCTCATCTCTGACACAAAGGCCAAAGCTGTGTTAAACTGCAAATCATTGCACAAAGCCTTGTGTGAGGAGCAGATGATCACTTGCTGCCTTTGACAGTTAAGGCATTCAGAAAGCAAACTGCTGAGCAATGCATGACATTCTCAGGACATGGGAATTCCTGACATTCCATACATTTCTTCCAAATAATTCCCTCTGATGCAAACCCAACGTTCACCACAGAACTTTCTACTATTGACTTTTTTTCTTTTCCTTTCCTTTATTCTTCTGGTGATGTGTTTAAGTTTGGATGATAGGTGAAGAACCTGAGGTTTTTGCCCCTCCTTTCCCCAAAAGGCTACAATCCCAAGCCAATAAAAGTTTCAGCACTGTCCCGACGCTTAAATACTGCAAGTAAGATGGCTAAAACCAAATCCAACCCCTATGAACATGACATAATGATGACTCCCTGTTACATTTGCAATGGAAATCTACTCATTAGATACTGCTGTCCACTGAAAGGTAGCCTGTGTGAACATACACACACTAAAAATTCCGTGTAAACTTTTTGGTTTAGAATTTCTTCCTGGAAAGGATGTTCCTTTATGTATCATAGTAAAAGAGGTTAATTTGCACTGAAAATTGTTCCTTCTCATCTGCTTAGCAAAGCTACATTTATGACTCAAGAGAATTCATTATTGTTTAATTCAGTTTTTGGAATATTTTGCCAGTGTAATTGATGCTTTTACTATGTGGATTTTAGTATTAAACTTCATTAAAATCATTTAACATTGGTTTATCTAGTTTACATCTATAACCTATATTTCAAAAATCACTTTTTTATCTCTTGGCAAAGACTCATTTCTCAGTTAATTTAACAATGTGGCCACATAAAGACCTATTTTCTTTTACAAAGTATGACAAAGTACATACTCTCACTATAAAAAAGCGAAAGGGAAATATATATCAGATGTAAACAATCAGAAGCACAGACATTTTTCTGCATATATACGTTTATCCCAAACTTCACATATTGTGAAAATCAGCCATTCAGAGCAAGTATTCGCATCCCTACTGAAAAGTTCCAAGTGCTGAAGTTTCATAAATAAATAATAATTTAAAATAAACATTTAAGAGTAGTCCCTGAACATCAACCTGAGATTTGGAGAAAAAAAGGCCAGTGCAACTTGGAACACACTAGCCAGACTGTAACCTTATGATGTGAGAGAGTAAGGATATCAATGTTATGGTGGCATCGACATTATGGCAGCCCTAACCACTACAAGCAGTGGAGAATAGATGGAATATTACTTGTGTAGTGCTTGTAACAGCTGCAATAAAAATCAATGTAACAGAATCGTGGGTATTTCAGGCAAACACATTTGGTCAAACGGAGTGTTTGTCTATGGAATTCCTTTGGTTTATAACAATGTACAATGTTTTGAGAGAAAGATACACAGACAAAGAAAATAAATACCCTCTAAACTTTAAAATATTTGTCTTTTAGCAGTTAATCTGTTTCACAATTTAAAATGTCTAATAATAGTTGTAGGAGGAAAAAACCAAATATAGTCCCTAAACCAACCACAAATACTGACATCCTAGAGAAATCTAAGTATTTTAAAGATGGAACCAAGACCAAAAAAAGCAAAGTAAAGAACATCTTTCTGCAGGACTCCATGCTAAAATTAACTGGCAAAAAAAGGAGGCTGTGGAACAGCAATTATCAGGTGAAGCCCAAGTATCTTCTGCTCAGGAAACTTGGGTAATTTAGGGGAATAAGCTTTCAAAGTAAAAGACATTTAACTGAATTTCTACTCACTGAAGACTGTGGTGCTCTTCTTAAATGTTCCTTGTCATCTTACAGATTTCTACTGTTTAAATCCCTTCAAGTAAGCTAGAAATCAGAGAGTAACATGTTTTCTGCAGGTTTCATTTCTATCCCGCTACTGTGGCCTATGCCTTTTCACTCCAAAGCAACTGAAAAACTGTGTGACACAGTGTACTGGGTTTGCACGGCAAGGTTTCAGTAGTGGGGGACTACAGGGGTGGCTTCTGTGAGAAGCTGCTGGAAGCTTCCCCAATGTCTGACAGAGCCAACGCCAGCCGGCTCCCAGACGGACCCACCACTGGCCAAGGCCAAGCCCATCAGCCATGGTGGTAGCACCTCTGGGGTAACTGAGTTAAGAAGGGGGAAACGTGTTGTGGGATAATAGCAGCTGAAGAGAGGAGTGAGAAGACGTGAGCGCAGCAG
>JMFS01060214.1:0-11134 GCA_000699545.1 Podiceps cristatus | reverse complement strand
GCCATGCAAACCCAGTACATCCTTACAGTTAGTTAGGTGCACTTCAAGTCATCAGTGATACATTACTGCAATGATATGTGTGAGCATACTAAATATATATTTTTCTAAAAATGTAGTGCTGCCCTGACTCCTTTAAAGGCATGTTAATAAGGCTAAGAGTTTATATCAATTATCTGATAGCAATGAGGGTGCAATTCTATGCAGGTCTAGTAGTATAACTTCAAATTCCAGTTGTCTTTCTCACTCATAATGTAACTCAGAAATTTTTATGGCCATCGGCCCAGTCTAATATAGATGTATTGTGTACTGTGAAGAAAATTAACAGCATCTGCAGGCTCACAAAGATTACTCTGTGAGGTGATTATTCTGAGAGAGGAACTGATATTTTAAGTCACAAACATAAATTTCAAAGAAAATTGATCGAGTAACTATATTGAATAATTCTGTAATAGACACTTAAAAATGCTCTTCTCACAAAGTCAAATCTACATTAGTGGTAATTTCTCTTTTACTTAGAGTTTTCACACGTCTTGATAGTAATTTTTGAAATTATGCCCTAAAGCCTCTCTAAGACTGTATGACTTAAACTTATGCTTTTATTAAATGACAAAAACTTTTTCACAAAATCCTGTTTTCATTCTTAGTTGTTACAGAGTTCTAAGGACCTATTATGTTTTCAGAAAAAGTAGAAGTTTAAGGGAATACTGTAGTACACTTTAGCCAATGTTTTTTGGCTTTTTGCTTTTTTTTCCCTTACAAATGTAGGATATGTATACTGCAATTTAAATATTTAAATTTAGCTTTTTCTAGGAAAGGTGAATTTTTTAGTATGGCCATAGTGTGGTTGGATTTTCTGTTTGGGTGTGTTTTTCTTGTTATGTCTGGAAAATCTTAGTCTATTTTGGATTGATATGAGCATGAGTAAGTAGAAACTGCAAAAATAGAAGCTTAAAGTACTTGAGGGGATCAATGCTGGATGATTAGGCAAAAGAAGCAAGTTTTAAGAAAGGAATTTACCCGGCAAAGCAAGAGATCACTTAGTGTGTTAATAGCTAAGACACCTGCTGCCAGCATTGTGGGCAATGCAAAGAGATTAAATCTGGACTGGGAAAAGGAGTTGAAATGCACATGAAAAAGTAGTTCATTTTGCAAGGAAGTGAGCACTCTTTTATTGTACTGAGTCCAGCAAGTTTTCCATCCATTGAATATGTGGGTGAAGTTAAAAGTTAAAACTACAGCTTAAACTGAAGCAGTCGTTTGGCATTACTGAAATGGAAAATGTCTTCTGCTTTCTTTGCCTTCTGTCTCCAATTCGTCTCATGGCCCCACACTGCTCCTTCATGCCTCCTTGCACAGGCTCTGGTGCTCTTCCCTTAATAGCCCGCAGGGAGCTACAACTGGAAAGCCTTAGCAGAAGGGCCCAGTGAAGACAGTAGAATTTTCTGTTCATAAGCAGGAATAGATGGATGTAACTAGTTTGTAGGTGGCAAACTGTTGGAGCTGATCAGCTGTGACTTGCAACTGCATCCTGAATATTTTTGAGCAGAACACTCGGCAAAGCTTTTGTGTAATGCATAACTTCTGTTCTGCTCTTCACTGTCATGCACCTATTCATTGTTCACAGAAGTTATACTGTAAGTATTCACTTCAAGGACTGTATTATATATATAAAAAAAGCTTCTTAACAGTTCTTTTGAATGCACTGAAAGAAGTCTTGCAATTGAAATTCATTGAGAACACTTTTAATGAAATATAAATTTAGTCTGCTTTGATACTGTGGATTTTAAGAGTCAATTGGTTCTTAAAGTATTTTAAATGCTGAATTTATAAATTTATTCTGCAGCTATGAAAGCCATTGAATTTTTTATGTAAAAGCATGCTGGTAGTCACTTGGCTGGACTGAAGTTACTTGCTGGTTCGCTAAGCTCAGCTGGTCAAGTATGGTGGTAGTACAAGCTGTTCAGAATACATAGGTCCAAAAGAAAAACACTGAGTGTGCATATATTCCCATTTTACACTTGTTTAGTTCTTGTCTGTCTTATGAGAAAGAACAAAAATATCAAAAGAACAAAAATATCAAAAGTAACAGCAGATTTTTATGGCTAAATCTTTAATAGAACTGAAATTTCCAATGACTTATGCTATCCTGTTTGCCATCTTTTTAAAAATACCTAAAGAATGCTGATATCCTCCACCCTCCCTTTCCTGTCATTCTAACCTGTTACTGCAATAATTTCTTTGTGCATTTTGTTGTTTGCATTGTAAACCTTTCCTCTCTTTCTCCTGTGGATCTGCCAGGTTTTGCTGTCTTTTTGCAGTTCTGCTTTGTGGTATCATTTAATCTCAGGGTACATAGCCCTAGGTGGGCATTGTGCAAGTAGTGGAAAACTCAGTCCTGGAACCTGGAATATTAGATAAATAATGAATAATAAGCTGAAGGATGGAGATAATAAAATATATAAGTTTTTGGAGTAGTGTACTAGTATGAAACCTCTACTGGTTTCATACTAGAAGGAGAATGAAAATGCTCTGAGAGATTTGTGGCCACCTTTGCTTTATAAAATGTAATCTAGATCTTATATGGATAAGGAACTTGGAAATGGAATAATTTAGAATGAGTCACAAGAAACGGATAAATTGAAAGCAAGCAGCAAGCAAGACTGGAAAAATAGAGTTGGTGGCAAGATGTGTGACCTAATTGTCTGTAGAGTTATGATGGAAGAAATGTAGACAGCTGAAGTTTTTAGGTTGAAGAACAGAAAAAACAAGGAAGTGAACATTGGAGATACTTAGTTTTGCCTATGAAGGGTGGATACTGTTCCAGAGGAGGAATGGCAGTTTTGAGCATGAGGCGGAGAGATTTTAAAGGAAATTGAGATAAAGATGAACCCAGAAAAAAATCCTTAAGTTGGGAATAAAATGTCAACAGAAAAAGGATGAAAGATCAGCAGTGATGAATTGTGGATCAGGGATCAAGAAATGGTGGAAGAAATGCAATTATTTGCAAAACAAGAAATTATGTTTAATAAAGATATGGCTTGGCAAATTGTTATTTTGGAGAATGTTAGACCCGGTAAGGTTCAAATGTGAATAGGCAAGACCCAAGAAACAAATGACAATGTGTCATCTGACACGAAGACGACAGACTTCAGCAAGATGATCGATAACTCTGGGGAGCCACTGTGCATAGAGGAGAATGAGGGAACAGTTGAAAGATGTTCTGGTGCTCATTTGTTCTTACTCTCATTTGCTGCATTGCTCACTTTCATTTCATTCAGAGCCCCAAGAAAGTGAATGTGACTTCACGTTGCACTCTTGTCTGTTGTAATATAAATACTTGAACTGGAATGCATGCAGCTTTTCATTCTGTGTGTAAAGACAACTACACCAAAATAGAAATGTATAAGACAAATTCTACTTTTAATTTGATTTTACTGAATTCAAAGGATCAACAACACTAACTTTTAGATATGATGATTTGCTGCTCTAGAAATTTTTACTCTGATATACTTATCCTCAGAAAGAGGTTGGCTATTACAGGTGAGATGTGGTGCACTAAACTATCTAAATTTCTGTTCTTTTTGAGCAAAGGCTACCAAGGCTACAAAGAAGAGATTCACATCTAATTTGCTACTGTCTCTTGAAAATGCCAGTATGCATTGATAAGTTTCCAGTCATGCGTATATGCCATTTAGTTTTCCAGTTTTGGAGAAATCAAGCACCTGAAAGTTTGCCAATTTATTCTTGAAGAGTGAACTTTTTTCTGTTAGATTGAAGCTTTGGCAAAGAATTTTAGGAAGAATTGCAATTCCATCTTTCTCTACTCTTTTGGCAAATAATAAGGAACTATTTTCAGCTATTCATGTTTCTTGGAGCATACTGAAAGAACTAAAGGTGTTTAGACCAGGCATCTGGGTTACCTTTTAACACTTTGGTGCTAGTACAGCTTGCTTGTCAGTGATGGGAAATTACTTCATAGAGTAAGCTGAGGGTTTGTAGTAGGGCTTAACAGTATTGCAAACTGTGTGGTGTTTTCGGTCAGATATCCGCTTTTCTATGCTTTTTCTGTCGGATAATCGGTGTCTCTGAGCCTCTTTATATGAGGGAATCGATAGTGCTGCAAGCAGTAAAAGAGGTACACTGAGCGAAGGAGGTTTTATGGCAGAATTCCATGTTTCTCAGCCTTTGGCTATAGTGGAACTAAAAGGTATAAGTCACTTAACGCTATTTTCAGTTGTGTTGAAATCTGCTTCCTTTACAGTTATTGCAGGCTCTCTGTAGTAGGGCTTAATCTGTTGTTCTGGAAATACAGCTATGACCGCAGATGTGCCCTATAAATAGGAGACCTTATCCTGAGGAATGTGGTTGTCTCTAACTGTTATTTTAAAAATGCATGTTTGTTGATACTCAAGCTGATTCAGAGAGAGGCAATTCTTAAGATCTGACTTTTCACAACAGAAAGAAATTTAAGCTGTAGATTTTCCTTTCTGTCTCTTACAGTGAACCATTTTACTGCTGTGTCTTGCTTATTCTTTGTTATATGCATGGTGCACTCTGAGACAGTTCCAATGTGTTGGAATTGTTGACAAACTTTTAATGAATCATTCAGTGTTCTTGGTTTGTGTTCCTGTATGTTCCTGTGTTGTAAATGAAAGGCAGTTAAGAGTGTTATACTCAGTACTTTTTCCCAAAAGTGAATTTCTTACAGCATGTTCTCTCTAGACCTGATATCTGCTAATGTGTAGTGTTAGGATATTAAAGAAACAAAATTATAACTGTTTCGCTGAAACACCATTTGACAATCATACTTATGTTCAGAAACTTTATTTTTTTTGTCTATAGTTTTTTCTTCTATTTCTCTTTGCTATCAACTGTAATGCTCTATTTGTCTTTGCTATCAACTGTAATGCTCTTAAAGTTCTTCTCTGTCTTTAATGTGTACTGCCTTCAAATATTCCATCAGATGAATGTTTTGTTTTCAGTATTTCTTGACCAAAGTGAATATGTAGCTATGTTAATCTTCCTTTGTAAATCATTCTGCAGTCTCTTGATTATTTCTGTTGGGTTTTTTTCCTCCAAATTCCATGTAAATTGTCAGTATCTTTCTGGTATTTAGATGCCTAGAAATGAGTGCAGTATTGCAAATATGTAATTACCTCTCCTCTCATTATTCAGAGGTTAAATTTATTATTTCTGCACATAGCAATTTCATACCTAAATTACTGTCCACCATACTTGAAGGCTTTTTTTGTTATCACTGCATCACAGATTTTTACCTACTATTTCAGATCTGTTTCCAGTATGCATATTGCCAGGTGCTGTTCCTTGCATTTCACTTTTGTAATTCTTTTATTTCATTCCACACACATTTCTAAACTCCCAGAAGCTGATACTTCTCTTGCTCTGGCAGGTTATTGAGGTTATCTTGCTTCTTGAGTTTGTTGCCTGTATGACTCCTGGAAAATAATTTTTGCTTTAATATATATGGGTTTTTTTTTCTGCAAATATTTAATAACTTCTTCTGCTGCCCTGGGGACTGAGTTTTGATATTCTCCATCTTGTTTTTGTTATCTTTCCTGGGTTTGGAAAACCCACTCCCATTATCGCACTTATTTTATTAAGTGGTCATCAGCACAGAAGCAGCAATTGCTATGTGTGCACAGATTCATTCATATGTGTGTGTATGTGTTGTATGTATGTATGCATATACCTACTCACGTATAATGCATTTACCTACTCTTCCATTTAAAACAATGCTATTTACCTGCAGGAGGAGGAAGAAGAAACATATGAGCAAACTCTAGAATTCCGCAGAGGAGGTGATGGTCAGCCAAGACGGTCCACGCGACCTACTCAACAATTTTATCAACCCCCAAGAGCTAGAAACTGATTAATAAGAAATAAAAGGTAAATATATGATATTAACATTTTATTTATGGGGTTAGATTGCAAGAGAAGTAGATCTGGACTGTTGTGTACTTCAGTGTTCTTCAGTCTTTTTGAAGTTCATGAGAGAATTTTCTACAATCTTGCCAGTAGTTGGTTGTATAAGAACCTTCAGCATTGGGTTGAAGGTGATGAATATTTTGACCAAACAAATTACTGTAGTCACCATTTTACAAGCAAATAGACAATTTAAAATTCCTAGATAAACTTTGTTTCTCATTTAAAAAAAAAAAAAGTATTAAGCAACAGCTTATGCATGACCTACTTTATAAACAGACTACCACTGTTAAACAAGGAGCAAGCACAGAGCAGTGATTGCTACATCTACAGAAAACTATTGATACTAAATCAGTGTCTTATAATTTAAGTGAAAGTTTTATGGTTGTGTCTTTTTAGTGTAGATCACTTGATGTGATCACCCACATGGAAGATCCGTTTGACATACTGCTTCTAATTTTTTTTTAGGGATATTGGTATATTTGTGATAGATGTTGGATATCTCCATTTCTCTTGATTTTGTGGCTGTAGGAAGAGACTTAATATACCTGTGGGAAGAGGGAAGGCAATAAAAACACTTTGGCAAATAGCTCTTTACCTTTGCTTTATGTAAGGACTGGTGCGGTTTGAGTAATCTTTTACTTGATACTTTACACCTAATAGGAGCAGTGAGTTTCTCTCATTTGTGTACATTGGACCAGCTGCTTCTCGTAAATAAGTGGCTGCAGGCCCCACTGAACTTCATACTGTCCATCTCTGTCCAAAGTCCCATATTCTACTTATTATGAGCCATTTATTTGGATAAATATTCTTTCTGTTGTTTTGCTTAGCATAGGAAGGAGAATTTGCAGCCCTAAAATCTAAAAATCTGTGAGCTCACCATTGAATGGGGAGGTACGAGGCCTAAGAGTATGTACTGTACTATGTATCTTGAGGATATACTTGCACCTATATTTTATTAATGAGAAGAAATTAAGGGATTATATATCATTCTCAGAAAATACACCTGATATGTACATTCAGAAATCTAAAAAGACCAGTCAGATAAAATAGTTATAACTCTTTTGCTCAACACATCAAGTATGCTGCACTGCTTTCATTTTGGTTGTGTATCTTCTAATCCTTGATTTGCAAATGTTGATTAAAAGTCTATATGGAATAAAGCAAGCTTTGTAAAGTCAAGTGCTATTTGGTGTACAACTGCATGTATCTTTGTCTTGAATCTGATTTCCCCCCCCCTGCCCCCCACAAGCCAGTTTATTTTTACTGAACTCTTTTTAGTTCCTTTCCTTGCTCCAGTCCTCCAGCTTTAGTTGTCTTAATAGGTGCCACTGATCTCTGCAGCGTTTGATAATTCTGACATGGAATAACGTATGATTTTACTTTTTTGATCATATGCTAAAATACTTTGTTCATTTGGGTGAGTACTGGCAATATAAGAGCAAAATTTACTCCTGACTCCTGCCAAGGTAATAATTATTCTATTTTTGCCCATATAATTTGATTTTTCTTTTTGAAGTGAGTGTATTCATCCCTATCAATGAACATGTCATGAGATAATTTATGCAGAAATAATTCTGGCATATGCACTGAGCTGAGTTCTGAACCAGCTCAGTCAGCTCAGAGGAGTGTCAGTGTGATCAGCTGAATGAAATGGGCTCAGTGTAGACAGCAGTCAAAACCAGGAAGGGATTTTTTTTTTGTGTGTCTTTAGTTAATATTTTTGGTATTTCTCTGATATAGCAGAATACATATGGAAAACTATGTTTAGCTTTGGTCAGCTGGGAGAGGGGGGGAAAGCAGACATCCAGAGAGGGTGATACTAAGTCCTGTATCTCAAGAATAGTGAACAAATTGTTGGCAAGTAAGGAACCACCTTTCTAAGGCACAGGTGGTTGTTCCTTGCAGGTTTTTTTTATACCTTGCTTTGAAGATTCTAACAGGATCCTGATTTAAATAACTTGGTGCCAAAACCTACCTACCATAAAAAATAAACAGCTACAGCCCTTTCCCTGCTCCAGTTCAAATACTGTTGCTTTCTGTCAGACATCTCAAATTAAAGGGGCTAGATTCAGGTGGTAAATAGTGTGAGTTAAATAAACCTAAAAGCATTTGTCAACAAATGGCAATGGGCTCTTCTCATCCAGGAAAAAAAATATTGATGTATTTTGGAAAATGTGTCATGAAGCTGAATATAGTTTTTCAGCAACTACTTACTTTGCTTTAAAAGGCACATCTTTTATTGACAGTACTTCCAGATATATCCTTCTTTTTCTTCATCATAATTTAAAACACTCTTCCTCAGTTGATGAAATGAAGTATTTCCTGTGTCCTCTTTTGGGCCAGGACTGTTTACTTCAACATCTGCTCAAGTTTAGGTAGTGCCAGTTTGTCATCCAAAACTGAACTTATGAACCCAGTGCAATGTGCAACCACTTGGCAGCTCAAACCTGGTAAATTTTGGCTACTTTTGTAAATCTAACTCTGTTGGAATATTATACACTTTGTCTTCTACAGTACAAATAGTAAATATTGTAGGAGTTATACATAGTCATCACTGGAAACAATAATTCATTATGAGAAAATACAACTTATTGCTTGATATGAAGATTAATTTCCCCTAGATCAAAACATTCTATGCCATCTTCTTTGGCTGGTGTAACTGAATTGTCTTGAACTTTTAATTGAGTGAAAACTGTCTCTAAATAGCTAAAATGTAGCCAATTAGAATATTTGTGTATTTTATATTAAAGTGATCTGTGATATCTACCTATTTTAATTAGCTGTTTTATTAGATTTAGGTTTGTATTTGGAAAATTTCTAGTGTTAGGCGCAACTACATTTCAATATAATAAAATAACAGCTATTAGATATTAACACCAAAAAGAAATTGTCAAGATATGAAATTAAATACATTAGTCTTGGATTCTTGAAATACTAGGATCACTCAGGTGGAAAAAGAAAATAGAGAGGCAAGAGATGCCTTTTATATAGAGGTTGGGAGGTGCTACTTAATCATAGTTAGCTCCTGTATTAGTTCCAGTCAAAACAATCCTTTATTTTGTCTAGAATTTGTAATAATGATTTTTTTTTTTTTTCCCTCTACCACTATGTTCTAGTGAATTTTTGGAAAACTGAGTGTCTTATCCCTTTCTCTTCAAGAGTGTGATATTTGCAGTCATCTGAATAGTGTCAAAAAGTGTAAATTCTTCCTCAATTTAAGAACATTCTATTGCCAGTCTCTTTGAGGATAAAACTATGTAGTGTTTCATCCAGGCACTTTTTTTTGTGTGGTACAAACTAGCTTTCACCTGCTAGATTTGCTTTCTGAAGCTCGTGTAGAGTCCGGTGTACCTGCCCTCATTTGCCTTGTTTGATAGGTAAAGTGATGTGAGGTGGTGTTTACTGTGATGCTGTGGTGGATGTATTTATCAGGTATGGCTTATAGCTCCCCATAGTACATCTCATAGTACATATACTTTGGCTGTGTTTTGAAATGCATTGGACATGACCTAATGAGGAACTGGTTGGAGACAGTGGAATTAGAGAGAAACCAGTAATTTTTTTAAAAAATAAGTGGTGGTTGTAATCAATTCTTCTCTGATTATAAATGGGAGCAGAAAATCAAACATAGTCCTTTTCTAAATTGCTTTTAGCTTACTGAGACTTTTGCAACAGTGTAGCTTTAATGTCTTGACATGTAAAAGTTTAGGAATATTGAATGTCAGTTCCTAGAAGTGGATCTCTATACGTTTTTTTCTTCCTTTATATTCCTTAGAGCTTTAGAGAACATGACATAATATTCTTATGTGAAGTTTTTTATAACCTGTTAGATGAAAACATGATTTATCAGGGGAAGTTTTAAGGGATCCAGTGAGACACACTGGAAATTTTACCACAACTTCCCACTGAAGGATGCTTTACCTCTTCACCAGGTCACTGATTAATCACACCTTTACTCCTTGAGAAGGAGTACCTCTGCATTATGTAAAGTAACTTGAATTTTCTTTCCCCCCCTGAAAAGAGATGGAGAACCCTTGTTGATGATTATTTTATAATATAAATTGGTAAATTCTTTAGAATTTCAATATTGCTGCACTTAACATTTAAAATGCCAAAGTGCCTTGTTTTCAAAGACAACTTAGCCAATTCTAAAAGTAAAATTTGCTGGTTATATTTGTATAGAGTAAGTCAGGGACATATCAAAGATGAGACATTAGGTCCCTACAGTAGACATATCACATCAGACCCCAAAGCTCTTAGACCTACCTGTATGTTACATCACTTGACAGGGAGGACTTATTAGCACAGGTACAGCAATGCAGAAATGCATACTGCTTCCTGGATTACTTTTCAGGATGCTCACTTAGGAGTTGAATCCCTTGCGATTCTGGAATTAATATTGACAAATAGCAGGTCATAATCTATGTCTACAGTGTAATGGAGGCTTAAGTACGAGGAGGCTGAAGTTTTTAAAAGCCTGAGTTACTTTTTAAAAGTGGAATTTACACCCATGGAATTGTTTAGTCTGGAGAAGAGAAGGCTCTGGAGAGAACTTATTGTGGCCTTTCAGTAGTTAAAGGGAGCTTGTAAGAAAGATGGGAACTCTTAGGTAGTACCTATTGTGACAGGACAAGAGGTAATGGTTTTAAGCTAAAAGAGTGTAGATTCAGACTAGATATAAGGAAGAAGTTTTTTTACAGTGAGGGTGGTGAAACACTAGAATGGGTTGCCTGGAGAGGTGGTAGATGCCCCATCCCAGGAAACATTCCAGGTCAGGCTGGACAAGGCTCTGAGCAACCTGATCTAGTTGAAGATGTCCCTGCTCGATGCAGGGTGGTTGGACTAGATGGCCTTTAAAGGTCCCTTCCTACCCAAAACATTCTATGGTTCTGTCCTGAAGAGCTTCTTGCCACCCTGTTTTACACTTCAGGTATTAAGAACAATAGCTACAGACTTGCAGGAAGTCTTGACTTGGTATTTATTATGAAGACAAAGTGACAGAATAGTCATGTTAAGGTGAAGTAACAGAAGTATGGAGTAGTCAGTACCTAAATGTAGGTTGACCTAGAAATGATCATTTATTACTATCCAGCAATGTAACGTAGAGAACACTAACTTGGAATTTTATCAGAGCACTGCATTCAGAGCTCTTGAACCCACTCTAGGTTGTTTAGGTGTCGTGGTTTAA
>KL269789.1:27891-46983 GCA_000699545.1 Podiceps cristatus | reverse complement strand
CCCCTGCCCAGCTGAGGAGGGCAGTGACAGATTGGCTTTGGTGGCCCAGCCAGGGTCAAACCATGACACTAACAGAAGGAGATATGAATATGCCAAAATTAAACTGACACCTCTTAAAATACATGAGAATTTTTACTGAGTGCCAATTGGTTTCTACACAGTCCCTCACTTTGCTTGTGGGACCGTTGTATTCCACCTGCACCTGACTGGCACAGTCTGTCCTGGCCTCTTACTAACCCCCCTTTCTATTTTCCCAGGGCAGGGACTCTGTCCTGTGTGCAAGGGTGTGTGGGGGTCTCAGTGAACAGCCACTGAGGTGGGATGAGGGGCTGGAAGCCCCTGTGTCTGTGGTGCTGTGACTGGAGAGACCGGGCTGCGCGTGTCAGTTGGGTACCTATGTATGTGTGTGTGTGAGCACTAATGAAGGCCCAGCTGCATAGGCCAGTGAGCAGGCTAAGAGCTGGGTTTCAAAATGGCCATAAGCCAGTGCTGGCTACTGGAGAGACCAGGGTTCTGTGGGCTGGCTACTGGAGAGGCCGAGGGCCCCAGCAGCCGGGGGTCCATGAGATCAGGGGTTGGCAGAGAGACCTGTTTGTGTGTGTGTGCATGAGGCAGCAGGCGACAGCAGCACACCCCAAGGCAGCTGCTGGATGGATGGGGTGTCGTCCATAGCACCTTCGTGTGCGTGTGCTTGTGTGCATGTGTGTGTGCAGGTGTGTGCAAGTGCCTACCGGAATGCATGCTCAGCCTTGTTGCTGGCTGGACCTGAGGGCATGGAGCTGCGTCAGCCTCACCTCTATTAGGGTACCAGATTTGGACAACTACTAGCATATTGGCCATGCCTGAAGTTCACGTAAAATCTCCATGTACCAATGGAGAGAGGTAAAATTTGCCCTTACTTACCCCTTATTGTTCTTCAGAGACAGCTCTTGCTGGATTGCAAACATCAGTGCTTCAGTCAGGTCGCCCTGAATCACTGCACCAGGTCTGGGTCTGTTGGGTCACTGCTAAACCTAAACTGGGTTTCTAAAGAAGAGAGGGTTGACACTGTTGTTAAGAAAGGACCAGCATTTTCAAGGGTTTTTCCACTGTCTTCCCAGGCAATGCTAGTTTGTTTCTCCCTGTATTAGCAATATTCCTGCTTTATTTGCATACTTCTTCTGAAGCAAAACTGCACCCTTGTTGTTCGTGCTGAGGCAAGAGATCTCAGAGTGTCCCTTTTCTAGGAACTCTTCTCATCGCTCCTTGTTCATTAATTCTGCATAAGAATGTAAGCAGTGCCAGAGGTCTATCCATCACGTTTCCTTTTTCCAGCATTGACCGAAAAGGACATTTAGGCAGAAACATAAGAGGAGACATATTTCCCCAGAATATTTTCCCAGCTTTGAATAATTTTCTGTCTCAGTGATTTCCGTTTACTTTGTACTTCACTTACCTAGGGCTTACATTTGACTCTTCAGGCTATTTCTCTTTTACCCTAGGTATACGTGATAATATTTAAGAATGTTCTAATGGTTTTTGTCATTCTCTCCCTAAGGAGAAACTTCCACCCACATCCCTGACTAAATAAAAAATAAATTCGCAATGTGACTCATAGTGGAGTTTCCTTAAATCAAAGTTCCTCACTACAGAATTATGGTAGAAAAGGGAACTTTGATGGGTAGTTCTGTAAATTTAATATTACAAGAACTAAAAATAATATTTTGGAATACTAAGAATTGGTTACTGTTATAATTTCTCACAGTGATATTTGCAATTGCTTTCTAAGTAACAAATGACACTACAAAGTACAGTCATCATTGTTGCAGGAAGTACTTTTATGTCCATTCTGTGCTCTTATGCATATCCTAATCTCTTCGTGTGCTTCAAATCTATTTTGAAACAACAAAACAGAAGTCTTTCTGCAAACCCAGCATGTTATCCTGAAACAAGCTATTTTCCTTGGAGGAAGTCACCTTTCATGCAAAGACCGAAGTGTCAAAGATATAAATCATGTCACTGTGCAGCAATATTCAGCTGGTTGCCAGATATTCACATGAAGTTAGACAATTCATTAGGAATCTTCTCTTTATGAGCCAAGCACATTCTAATAATGAGATGAAAAAGCCAAGGCAACCCTCCAAGTCAGATGTCTTAAAGTTTGCACAAGCTCATGGCTTAACGTCACCCAATGTTAAACATTTCTTTTATTGAAATGCTGTTGATTCTGCTCCAAGAGAATGATCAGTCACTTCATTTACGAGCAAGGGTGCTGTGCTAGGCAGTGTTAGGAGCACAATGGCATAGTTCAAACCATGTTGAAGTCCAAAGGCCACCGTGATAGGACTCAGGATGTCAGGTGCTGAATCAGTCCTAATTATTCTATTCTAGAAGAGCAATTCAATGTGACAAGTCACAGCTTGGGGCAGTGCCCGAGCTACACCTCGGTGACTTGCATGGTCTCAGACATGGCATCATCAATGATTTCAGTAAAAGGAGAAGGGAAGGCGTGCCACTTTCCATGCCAAGCACCTGTTTCCTGAACACACAGGAAAACCAAATCACATTCTTCATCCCTGCAGTTGAGCTGTTGCCTAGGATGGGAACCTGCTCTGTTGTGTTCCAAGCATGACCTCCCTGATGTCAGACAGGCCCTGAGATGCCTTTCAGTGCCAGCCTTACTGTCTTGAAGTCCTTTGCCTCTAAATATGGTGGTTGTCACACAAGCTGTGCAGATGTAAAACTTGCCCTGAAAGACACAGCAAGATGAGATCAATATCTCCATACTGATCACCAAAGTAAATCTGCATATGCCCCGGGGCTCTGGACCATATGTGACACACTGGAATTGCTACAGGCTCACAGACCCCCAGCTGGATGCATGGCATCAATGCCAAACGTCCCGTGAGACAGCTACTGCTTGTGAACCTGCAAGGGCAGTTGTATGGCTGTCAGGGAGAAAACACCAACGGGCTGGTTGGGGACCAGCCACACAGCAGTTCAGAGGCTGCCAGGGAATCATCTGGAAATAAATTCTGTACCTTGGCATCTTTTAATATTTTCTCTGGAATACCAATGGCAGCAGTTCTGAGTTGCCTTCAGTGCTTCTGAACCCACAAATCTGCAGCTTCTTTCACCAAGAAAGGGCCTTCCCCCCACACATTTCCTTAAACCCAAGCCAACTTTTTACCAGGAACAACTTCCTGCAAACAGTAGTTAAATGGGCTCATTTTGTTGTTTTCTTCCAGCATGTATCATCTGTTATCTTTGTCTGTTTTACTTAGGTGGTAAACTCTCTGGGTTCTTTTAGTTCTGGATGTCCAAATCATTACACGATAGGTTTTTGGTTCATTACCACAGCCCTACCTATTGTGATAATACATATGTAATCATGCCAAGAACTATATCAAAGGGCATTTGTTCCTTCCAGGCAGGATGAGTGTGCATGTGAAACAAAGAAAACCAATAAATGGTAAGAAAAAGAACATCTAAACCAAACTGTTTTTTCCTGGGGTAGATAGTATTGGGTCTTCCATGTTGGACCTCCTGGATTGTGTCTGATGGATGTACTACAGAGTCCTTGGCAAACAAAAAACAGATAAATACCTTCAGATGTAGGAAAAATGTCCTCCAAGGCAAGACAGTGAAAACTACAACAGCACCATTACAGATTTCATTTTCTTAACATGGAAATCAGAAGTTTGTCTTTAGGAGGCATGTAACTCTTCTTATCACGATGAAATTCAAATTGCTTTCTTCCACAGAAGAAATAAAAGAAGTTTAGGGAAAAAAACCCATATGAATTATAATATTGCAGGTGTAAAGATTAGTATGCTTTAACAATATCCAGAAAGAGCTAAAAAACCCCTTTGGATACACTTACACTGCCAACAGTATCTGCTCCCAGGTGTAGCCTCTGCAAAATGGTGCACGGCAGCATGGGGACACCTTCCATGATGAGCCAGCCATGCACATACTGCATAATATACTTAATGAATCCCATGAGGTGACCCTACAAAAAATTATCCTGTGTGTTTCTGCAGTTTATGCAATGTCTGTATTGAAAACCTCCAGAAGGGTGTATTTCTAGTCTGCTGTGGGTAGGTATTGCACTGCTTGGAGTGTGGCACAGAGCAAGGCAAGGTGCAAGTGGGTACAAGCTTGCTGGGGTGCCACCAGATACCGTGGAGGGGAGGAGAGACCCAGCCTGGGGCAGCCATGTCCACACTGCCCTCTGGGAGAGGTGGCTGCAGTTAAGGATCCCTGGAACCACAGGTAAGACTCATTTTGGAGGAAGCTGATAGATTTTCTGGGAAGTAATTAACATGCATAGTTGCTTCTGTAAGTTTGCAGATGACACCAAGCTGTGAGGGAATGTTGATCTGCTTAAGGGGAGGAAGGTGCTACAGAGGGATCTGGACAGGCTGGATCAATGGGCCAAGGACAACTCTATGAGGGTCAGGGCCAAGTGCTGGGTCCTGCACTTGGTTCACAACAACCCCAGGAAATGCCAAAGGCTTGGGGAAGAGTGGCTGGGAAGCTGTCAGGCAGAAAAGGACCTGGGGGTGTTGGTCAACAGCCAGCTGAGCATGAGCCAGCAGTGTGCCCAGGTGGCCAAGAAGGCCAACAGCATCCTGGCTTGTATCAGAAACAGTGTGGCCAGCAAGAGTAGGGAAGTGATTGTCCCCCTGTACTCAGCACTGGTGAGTCTGCAACTTGAGTGCTGTGTTCAATTTTGGGCCCCTCATTGCAAGACAGACATTGAGGTGCTGAAGCGTGTCCAGAGAAGGGCAATGAAGCTGGGGAAGGGTCTGGAGAACAAGTGCTGTGAGGAACAGCTAAGGGAGCTGGGGTTGTTTAGTCTGGTGAAAAGGAGGCTGAGGGGAGACCTTCTCGCTCTCTACAACTACCTGAAAGGAGGTTGTAGCGAGGTGGGTGTGGGTCTCTTCTCCCAAGTAACAAGTGATAGGATGAGAGGAAATGGCCTCAAATTGCAGCAGGGGAAGTTTCGATTGGATATTAGGAAACATTTATTCACTGAAAAAGTTGTCAAGCATCGGAACAGGCTGCCCAGTGAAGTGGTGGAGTCACCATCCCTGGAAGTATTTAAAAGATGTGTAGATGTGGCACTTAAGGACATGGTTTAGTGGTGGACTTTGCAGTCTTAGGTTTATAGTTGGACTCGATGATCTTAAAGGTCTTTTCCAACCTAAGTGATTCTATGATGTTGTGCATGGATTTTGATGATCGGGAGATGAGGAGGCAGGAGACAACTGGGAAGCTGTGCCATTTGGCAGTGCGGACCCTTGAGTTTGTTCCAGAATCTCCCTGTCTACGTAACACTCTTCCTCATGTAGGAGAAGTTAGTGTCAATTATTGTTCTCAAAACAGTGCTATTTTATGTCAGAGGGCCAGGCTGTTGATAGTCTTGCTTACAGCAGGTAGACCTTATGTTGTTGGGACGTCACTGTCTTGAGTAGTGCTCTTCATGGTGTAAGGTACGCGTCAACATAAATACAGATACATCAGCCAGTCCCTTAGAACTGGGCTTTCCAGCTGTGAAGCTGTCACCAAAGTTATATCATCACTGTCTTTCAAGGGGTAAAGCAAAGCATGGCCATATTGCATGACTATTTCAGGGTCTTGTTGGTCATCCTAATTTAGAAGTGCTTCTCTCTGTCCAAGCACTCTCAGCCCTATGACCCTGAGCGTTTCATACAGATTTTACTAAGAACAGTTACTCGCTTTCATGTTGAAAACCAGCATTGATCTTCCCATTAGTTCCTGAAAATACATTTCTTATCAGTATGGGCTTCCTGTCCATAAGCTGACTTCTTTTATCATAACTGAGAAAAATTATAAACCACCTGGTGTCAATGAAACTGCAAACAACTTATGATTAATTCAGCTCACCTCATTACCTTATACCTACCAACAGGTAACTGAGTTCATTGAAGACTTTCAGTATCATTTAGGTAGTGTTGAGACAGACACGGATTGCCATAAATAATTATTACTCTGTTAGCTGCACTGGAAGAATTGCTTCTGTTTACGTCAGCTCAAGATATGTCTAAGAATACCTAATATTTGAACTGTCACCATAAATCTGCTAAATATGTTTTCATATTGTACTGTACCTAAAGGAGAGGTAGATAATCTTTTCTCAAACATAAGTTAGGTTTGTAAGGTTATAAAAAGATTGCTTTCATGGTCCCTCTCTTTAAGAAATGTTTATTGTGAGAAACCCATTTTTTTATTAAGCTATAGCTTATTTTAAGTCACTTTACTTGAGTTACTTATATATAAGCTGTTATATTTTTAGTGAAATGCAGTTTATCTACCTATCAATGCTGGAATAAGAAGACTTCTGAAAGCATTTTCCTTCTCATACCTTTGCTCAGTAAGAGATTTAATGATCAGATAAACTGCTCAGCTGAAGTCCTTCAAGCTCTGAGAGTCTGAACTAAAAGGTAGAAGTCTAATCTTCTGCTTAAACTACAATTATGTGACTGAATAGTTACTCCAGGATGATCTCTGTATGTACAATGATTTGGGCATTTTGGTGGCAGGAAAGAGAAAAGTTGAGTCATTCATCTGCAGAAGTTGAAGTTATTTACTGATTCTTTTATAGGAGCATCTCCTTCAGTTGTTAGAAACAGATGTCCTGTAACACAAACATGAGCAGTAAGGATTGGGGTGAAAAGAGGAGATAATAGCCATGCACAGCAGATAATTCTTTGCAGTACTTGGCATTTATCATCAACTTTATGAAACTATCAGTCGGCAACTGGAAAAAGGGTGGGATACTCCTCATGACACTGAAAGAGATTACCAAATGTGTGTGACTAATGCAACCTAAATCATGACAGGATATTTATCATGTGATTATGTTTGCTCCTATTTAGGAAAGTAGCACAGGAAATATTACCTCCAGAATTTATCTGCTATGAATGAATATGTTTCCTCTTCTTTTCGATTATAAAAAACAGCATCAGTTTTGGTAGGATCCTTTGAAAAGTCCAGGGTGTAGACTTTTTGGGGTTTTCCAGGAAGCCCTCCTGTTACAAACCAGAATTTGTTATCTATCAAGAGAAGTTGTGAAAACATGTTATCAGAATCTTCTTATAGGAAATACACAACGAAAGCTAATCTTTTAATAAAAAAAGGTAGAGAGAAAACAAAGGTTACTTGAAAACATTCTACATACTAGTTCTGAAAGCCCACAGAAATGCAAGAATAGTTCACACCATATTTTATGAAAACTGAAATTTCAGTCTTCCTTCATACTTATTTTAGTTTTCCACAAGCTAGGAAGAAGCATGTCTTACAATTTTTAAAGTCAATAGATTTTTTTTATTATTATTTTAGAAAAAAAAAAAAAAAAAGGAAGATAATGGCATTTATTTTGGTAGGGGAACTTTTCTATATTGACATTAAAAAATAAGATACATGTTCCTTATCTTGGCTAATATTTGTGCTATCTCTGTGATTGAAATACACCAATTTGCTGGACTAAAGTAAAGCTTGTGGAATCCTACAGAAACAGCTTACGTGTTTTGTAAGCCAGACACAAATTCTGAAGGCTGCTTGGAAAGACAACATAGGAAAATAAAAAGATATTTTACGTTCAAAAATGACAGTTTGTCTTTTTCAGGAATTTCATATGCAGCATCAACACCAGGTGGCAGCCATGTCCGGAATGAAGATATTAAAAATCAAATTAAAATCAGCTCATCTGACTGTAGGAGACTTGTGCCAAAAATGTCTTATATAAATGTAGAACGGGTTTTAAATAAAATCAGACATTCACACACACTAATGTTTGAAACCACATCATGGTAACCAGGGCAGCATTTACCACACTAAACCCAGCCATATACCCCGAGTAGTCACCCTAAGCTCCCTGTAATGTCAACAGAAAGTTATTTCCATAATAGGATTCTTCTCATCTTGATGCAGACATCTAAAATAGGTCAGATGAACTGTTTTGTCAAAACAGTTGTTATTTTCCCTTACGCAGAAAGGGAGCTTAGAGAGACCTGGCTCACATAGCTGGTATGGGGTAAGATTTTGGGAATAAAACACAACCCTGGGGTTACCAACACCAGCTTAGAGAAATGGTTGGTGTGGATGAGGATCTTCTGCAAAATAACGCTTTACTGGCTTTGTGGACTCCAAACTCTGAGGTCAAAACTCTTAAGTTGATTTTGAGGACAGTCTGAAGCCGGGGAAGCACAGTTCTACCACATGAGAAGGAGGGGAATCAGCTTTTTTTACCCCTTCTCCTCAGTTCTTTGGGCTGTCATGCCCTGGAGAAGGACAGCTTGCCTGAGTTTAGCACAGAATCTATTATACTTTTATTATTATACTAAATCACCACTGCAGGGGCTCTTCAAGTAAGTTTTGTGTGAGGTAATCCCTCAGCTCTCTCAAAGCAAGGACAGCAATGAAAGCAAGGACAGCAATGAAGGTGCTGATTGTCCAAGAGCTGATGGTGCCTTTTGCCAAAGCTGAACTCTCCCAGATGCCAAACACTTGGAGCTTGTTCACAGCCCAAAGTGAAAACAGCCCATGTTTTCAGAGGAGCCATCTTTCCCCATCCTGTTCATAGCATGTCCCCTTTCAAAGGTGATCTTCCTTATATCTCTCAATTTCTCCACCTCTTTTTGCCTCCCACCTCTTATCCTGATTCCCTGTCTCACATTCCTGCCTAGAATGGCTGATGTTCTGGGTAAAGTTATTTTTCCATGCTGCAGGGCATAGTTTAAAAATGATACCCAGCTATTTTATTTTCAGAAATCTGACTTACTTGTCTTTAAAGAACACTATTTCTCCACAGAAAGTAGTGACAGCAGTAAAAGTTAAATCAGCTCAGTGGGTGTCTGGCAGTGAAGGATCTTTTGACTCAGTTGGGTCTTTTATCTCAATAGATTCCTTTTGCTTATTGTGCGTATTAGAAGATGGTCCTAAAAGAAGCAATTTATGGAAGAAATTAAAGAGAGAACTCATTCAGGTATACCCAATGCACAATAATGTCACTGAAAGGTATTCCAAAGCCTTTGAAATTATAAGCACTAGTTGAGTAACGATTGTGAATTGCTATAGAGGTACTGAATGCCATTAATATCATCCTGATGAAGAGGGAATACTGAAGGGTCAAATTTCCTATAAACTGGGTACATCAGAGCATTGGGGTCTTCCTGATGGAAAGTCCCAGTGAATGGCCAAGTTCACAGGCAGCAACATAAGAAAGGTTCGCACCTGAAAACAACAAACAAAACAGGAGATCTGTTTCTTTTCATTTGTTCTGAAAACGTGAAGGACACTAGGTAGTTCAGAAGCTTTCAGAACTGCTTGCCTAAGAAAGCGAAGCTGTTATGAGAAATTCAGTTGGAGATGAAATTCTGGTCAGAAGAAAAAATAATGCAATCATTACTGTAGAGTACAAGGAAATAGTAGATCCTGCAGCAGTCAGTACGGGAGAAGGACCCTGGACCAGTGCAGGTGACGTAACTGTGCAGGGACAGACAAGCAGGTTGGAGGAGTGGGGAGAAGGGGGCTGCCAGGTCCCTCAGCTCCCTCCCAAATAAATCTCGACCCAATCTATGGCACGAGTTCAGCTAGGGACTTAACTTTTTAAACCAGAGAGCTCAGAGGCTTTTTATAGCTATGGAAACCAGATGCCCAATGCTCCTTCAAATCACCCTGATTTTTAAGCACTTCTTAAAGAAGAGAGGAGACAGACACTGCACCCTTGATTTCATGTACAACCACCTTCAGGAAGGGCTTGGATAACTTAATTTCCTGCCCTCTCAGTTTTTGGTCCAGGTTTTGTCCTCATTGAAGAGAGCACCTCCACCAAAGTCCTTGCCAGGTGCATATATTGATTATTTTTAGGTAATGTACCCTCAATTTACCCTGTGCTCTAGAGTTACCCAGAGTCTTTTAGAGCAGGCAGGACAGAAACTTAGAAATATACAACTGAATACAAAATTTCAGCAGTAATATCACATTTGCCTACATTTTTTGAGTAACAATTCAGACAAAATAATATTCTTATTTTTGGAATAGTTATGTCTCATAATACCAGAAATCACATAACCACATTTCCATCTGACTACAAGTCAATTGTAGACTGACTCAGATGTTTAATTATTTGTAGAATCAACACATAAGTGAATGCATTATTAGTTTTAATTGTTCTCTACAAAAAATGAAAACAAGAATGAGTCAAGGTTAACGAAGCCTTTGTCATCATGGTACAGAATGCAGCCCCCTCTATTTTGAGAAATACTCAATCATGTTACTCATTTTACTGGAATTGGCAGAACTAGCTTCTCAGCTACTATATTCTAGTTCCAGAGACTGCAAAGGATGCTCAACACTTGCTAAAAGTTTCCTCCCCAGAGGTCTACCTTCCTTACCTGGATAAGCTACATGGCTGCTTCTTTCTTCTGCCTTGTATCCACAGGAAAAGCACAAGAAAGTGCTGCCCATAACAGGAAAAATGGGAGGTTCTGCATCCTCATTTTTACTTGTCTTTGGAAAAGTCCTCTTTATAGTCTGCCACACAGTTTCTTCAGCTTTATGTAGCACATGTTTGCCTCATAAAGCTTTCTAATCCTTGACTCACTGATTCTCACAATTTCTAGTTAACAACAGAACACATGCAGAACAATTGTTTTATCATTAAAAAGATTTGTGCTGTCTTTCACCCATTCTACCCTTGTGAAAGTTTTGTGGCATGGAAATACGATTAATGAGGAGATAATAGACCTCTAGTTCTTTTTGATTAGCTCATTAATCTTTTAGTTATTAAAATGTAGTTTTACTCTCAAAAAAATTTAAAGCATATCTCTCTAATGTTTTCCATTCAAAGTTTCTATTTTTTTCAAATTGGCTGTTGAAGTACCTAAAGGGAAAAACATTCACAGAAGGTTGCAGGACTATAGACTACAAGTAGAAAACAAAAACAAACCTGTTTGTTTTTTTTTTTTTTTTTTTCCTGTAGTTTTTTGAACAGGAGATTATCTGAACTTTGGGAGATTATTATAGTGTCATCATCTCTCCCTTTGGTAGAGCCCTTGAAAATCAGAAGCTTAATACCAAAACTCACTGCTTGCTGAAATAGTGATTTGTTTATGCAGTTTTTTCTTTGATATGGTTCTCATCTGGATGAAACTTCATTTTGTCTGAAGAAAAAAGTGGCAGTTCCACAAGGAAATGTCATCATAGCTAAACTCATAAAAATTGAGCCAAGGTGTTTGAGCCACTTTTATTCAGCAGTTTCTGCTGTTCTCAGAGAATTGCCCAATTACTTCACATTTCACAGTCTCTTTCTGTTATACTTTATGTTTAAAAAGCACTGAGGTTTTCTGGATCAATCTTTTTGATGGATTTCCACTTCAGAGGAGGGAGTCCTGTGTTCTCCACGTCAGCTGTTGGTGGTAAGAACTACTGAGAGTCAACATCAGGTCTATTCTAGCATTGGGTCCACTTTTGCTCCGTGCCCCATCACACCCTCCACACACTGTCACAAATGAGGACAAAGCAGAGGTGACGATGAAGATCCTGGGAATCCAGAAGAGAGATGTTGACAGCCATTGGAGACAGACTGTTGTATTGAGACTTCTGTGTGGGGCTGATGAAGGATTTAGGGTATGCCTGCACCACTGCAGTGCAGGTGGGACGTTGCATGGGCAGAGATATAAACCTCCTTCCACAGACCTGGCAGGGTAATAGAGCTGTGCAAGAAAAGATCATAAATATATTGTACCCTTGAGATATTTGCTGAAATCATTTCCTGATGAAGAGCACTGTGTTGGTACCAGAAGAATCCCCAGATCACGTCATGCCTTGTGGGCATCCACAGTGGGAAACAGGAGACTGATAGATCTAGGCAGCTGAAATAGGGCCAGACCCTGGCAAGACCGGTGAGACTCTGCAGAGGTTTTCTGGTCACTGAGGACTGAATTCCTACCCTGAGAACAGACACCTAACCAGTGCATTCACATTAGGGCAGAGGTCCCCTCCCTGGTCCTGGAAGGAGATGGGCAAGCTCAGGGAAGACCCCAGAACTGGGGCAACTGAGCCAAGAGGAAGACATCCCCTGAGGGAGCTTTTGATAATCACATAGTTATGTTAGGTGCCCCTAACTGAGTGGGTGAGATTAAGCTAAAAATTGGGTGCAGAGTGCTCCTGTGAAGCTTGCACACCCGCAATACCACTCTGCAGAAACAGCTTCTGGTGCTTACATACCCACTGTAGCTTTCCAACTTTTTTCTCTTCTCACACAGTGTCTCTATGTGTACAGCATCTCCATGGTTCTAGAGGAAACTTTCCAGCCTGTAGGACATGGTAATTCTCTCTAATGAAAGGGCCATTAGAGGTCATCAAAACCATCTAGGAAGCTACTGATGAAATTTATATAGTTTTGTGATTGGCAGACTTCCCAAACACTTCCTTTTGCTGCTCTATCAGCTCCTTTATCGCTTTTCGTGATAATATTCACCATTGCCCTCAACAGATCAATCACCTCCTCAAGCATTTTTCAATCACCTAAAATATGCTTTATGATGAAAATTTCATAACAATAGAGATCTCCTTTGATGTCTTCCTTTGAGGTGACTTCATCTAGAAGTAGTACAACATAGAATAACAATCTCTTGTTTCAGCTTAAAGAAGTGAGGGTGAAAATTACTATGTTCTCCTTCTTTAACCTTTAAAAGTACCTGAATAATCTCTTAAATTTGCCCTTATTTTTCCCTCTACCGGAGTCAATCTTCTGCCTTGGATGCATTCCCATAGCCCCAGCCCCTACTACCTGTACCAGAGAAAGACATGTAACACTGACAAGAAGTTAAAATTTGCTCCTCCTTTTGGCAAGGTTATTGCTAATGGACAGTTTATATATTTTAAAACTAGTGCATACTGAATTATACTGAATTATACTGTGAAAGAACATCAACAACACCCTCAACAGGACTTAGTTAAGCTGTTTTGTTCTGCAAAGGGCAAGGGCTTAATTACATGGAGTTTGAAAATGCCCTACTCTGCTGCCTTATGTACCCTCGGCATCCTGGCCAGGCTGTAGGACCCCTGGTCAGAACCTGGGAGAGAAGGTCCATACACGGGAAGCTTCTGAGCTCCTCTGCCATTCAGAGGGACCTTGACAGGATTGAGAGGCGGGTCTGTGTGAACCATATGAAATTCAACAAGGCCAAGTGCAAGGTCCTGCGTGTAGGTTGGGGCAATCCCAAGCACAGGTACAGGCTGGCTCAAGAGCAGCTCTGAGAAGGACTTGGGGGTAGTGGTGGAGGAGAAATTTAACTTCAGCCGGCAATGTGCGCTGGCAGCCCAGAAAGCCAACCATACCCTGGGCTGCATCCCCAGCAGCGTGGGCAGCAGGTCGAGGGGGGGATTCTGCCCCTCTGCTCCGCTCTGGTGAGACCCACCTGCAGTGCTGCCTCCTGCTCTGGGGCCTCAGCACAGGAGAGACACGGAGCTGCTGGAGTGGAGCCAGGGGAGAGCCACGAAGATGATCAGAAGGCTGGAGCATCTCTTCTAGGAAGACTGTCTGAGAGAGTTGGGGCTGTTCAGCCTGGAGAAGAGAAGGCTCTGAGGTGACCTTAGAGCAGCCTTCCAGTACCTGAAGGGGCCTACGGGAAGGATGGAGAGGGACTTTGTACAAGGGTGTGTAGTAAAAAGATAAAGGAGGAATGGTTTTAAACTAAAGGAGGGCAGATTTAGATTAGATATTAGGAAGAAATTCTCCACTGCGAGGGTGGTGAGGCACTGGCACAGGCTGCCCAGAGAAGCTGTGGATGCCCCATCCCTGGAAGTGTTCAAGGCCAGGTTGGACGGGGCTCTGAGCCACCTGGTCTAGTGGGAGGTGTCCCTGCCCTGCAGGGGGGGTGGCACTAGATGATCTTCAAGGCCCCTTCCAACCCAAACCGTTCTATCATTCTATGATTCTATGAAAACTGCAGCTTCAGCCTGTGCCACTGATGAACAGTACTTAACTAGGTGCCTTTGGCACCTCCTTCCTGGCTGTGCTGCAAACCCTCAGACCTGGCTGAACAAACCTAGCCTTGGAAAGATCTTATTGCTGAAAAGATGAGTGTGTGACCTACTTTTGGCTTTTATATAAGTCATTCATCTCCAGCACTGTAATGCTGATTCACTGACAGGGCCCCTCTTGTCCCAGTCAGTTTGCTCACAGTTCACCCTTGCTCTCCTGTGCTGGGTATTCAGGGCCTCCTCGCAGCTTAATTCTTCATTTTTCCCTTACTTGTGGCAGTGCTGTTTGTCCCTGTGAGTGGAATCTTGCTTTGTACACAAAATCTGCCCAGGAAGATCTTACTTCCCAGGCACAGAGAATAGCATATTTCCAATTTTTCTCCGCAACCACAGCAACCGTCTTGAAAGCCAGGCCAGGAAGAGGAAATGCAGGAGGTCCTTGTCACAACATCTCCAAAGACTTATGTGTAACACACTTGTTTTTCTTCCCAAAAAACAATGTGTGACAGCTGCTGCTAGTGGGACTAAATCTGTTTTCCAGCTGCAGAGCAAGTGCTTGTGGCTGAACTGTCAGATGTCCAGGTCTGGAGTTCGTTTTGCCATAGAAATGCCACGTTTAGAAGTGCTCGGCATATGTGACTGAAGTGGCAGGAGAGCAGACGCTTCCCAGAATCTTTTTGATTCTTGTGCTCCTAACATTTTTGTGTTAGTATGTACTGTTACAAGCTTGCACAGCTAATGCTCCATAAGGGCCCATTAAACTGTCAGTTAAGTCATTAAGACATTTTTGCCTGAGTTTTCCTGTGCAAGAGATTCAGTCTGGGACAACAGTTGTGCAGTCACGAATTTCAGATGTAACTGGGGTTTTTTGTGTGTCTCTATTTTTGCATGCCTGGTCTCAGACTCCAGGGAAAGTTCATATTCATAGAGGATGAGTACTTGAAATTATGTTTATGGACAAATTTCCCTGATGGTATCCAAGAGGCCTTTAATTTCAGCAATCATTTATGAGTTATAACAAAATTGTAGTTACAAGAAATCTCTTGCCCACTAAGTGTAGACAGGCAGCTCCAGCACTCCTGTTTCCAAACCCATCTGAATTACGTATTATTATACCATTTCCTGGGAATTTCATTACTTTTCCTAAACCAAAAGTAATGTTCTTTCATTGCTAAAGTTTAAGATGTCATCAATGTCCGCTTCACCTTTGTGGAAATGTTCTTTTTGGTTCCTCCTTAACCACTTTCAAGTCTTGGCCAGCAACCAGAGCCTGATTTCTGAAGGTAGCCTTCACCTACAGGCAGGTATCTAGTTAGGATATAAAAGTGTGTAGGCATTTTTAAAATCGAAGGGAACTAATTCCATTATTTATGTACAAGCAGTACCCACAAGCACCCTGCCTAGCCCTTGGACTGAAGTTTCTTCTGGACAGGCTGTGCACACAGCACAAGCTATTGAGAAAGATACTGGGAGATGTTGGGGCAACACTGTTTTTCCTGTCTCTGCCCTGCCTGGACTGCCTCCAGGTGAGCTCACCCACCTGTCAGCCCATGACTTCACCCTGGTGCACCACTGCCCTGTGGCAATGCTGAGCCCTTCAGTCCCTATACAACTTCTAAGCCTTGCTTCATTTCTCACCTAGTCTGGTTTTAGGCCTTGCTGTAGTGAGTATCTAGCACAGCACAGAGCACGCATGAGGAGCAAAACATGTCAGAGAAGAGGTTTTCCAAGATGGGATATGGCAGCACCTCAGCTGCCTGACTGCAGTCTTGTCTGATAGCACAGTGGGACAGTGGGCCTGTGGATACACTGGGAGGCACATGGCTTCCTCTGGCCCTAACAGATGGTGGGACAAACGTTAGTGGGTGTTTTGACCAGATGTCTGAGGGATCTGCCCTGTGCATAGAATCAGGAGCAAATCTCACCTCTGCCTAAAGGGGTTTGAGCTGTGGTAGCTGGAAGACTGTCCTCTTTGGCCATTCTCATCCCTTCTGGCTGCCTTTGCCAATCATGCTAGCCAAAAGAGGAAGAACAAGGAGAGGTCGACTTCCTTGTACAATCACATCACCAGAACAGTGTTGTGAGAGATGGGATCAAATCCCTTCAAGGAGAGGACGGACTCCACCCAAGCTTTCTTACAGACCAAGGGGTGTTTTAGTCACTGAGCTATTGCCTTGTGAGAGGGACACAAACAAGGTGGATGGAGGAAGCACATGTGTTTTTGTCTGTGTCTCACCAATCTTCCTCTGGAGGATTTGTCTCTGGTAGTTACATGAAAATCCTGAGGTTCTTTTCTTATCACTTTGGCTTGTTTGCTCTGGGAAGTGGTTCTTGTCAGCAGTTTCTTGCCCAGCTTTGCAAGCTGGACCATCAGCCCTGACTCCATTACCATGGCACATGGTCACAGCTCAGCAGAGGTAATCCTGTGACTCCCTGGGACCCCATGACCATATCTCCATCACTCCCCACCCTGCCTGAGTGCTGCCTCCATCCCCAAACCAGATATCTAACCTTCTCTCTGGTTGCCCATGTCCTGCTGTACCAATGACTCTGCCCCCCAAAACCACCCACAGTGGCACTGGAGCATGGGTCCCCTCAGCTCATTGCCATGTTCCACATCTACCAGCAGACACCAGTCCCCATCCCTGCCTTGACCTCTCTGTTCCCATGCCGTGGGGTCATGTCAGGTGAGGTCACAGACACCAGTCTCTCCACAGCCCTTCCCACACTGTTGCGTAGGATCTCCTCCTACTTCTACCTCCCCCACATTATTCCTGAGTGTCTTTGTTTCCCCCCTCTGTCCCCCAGGACATTTCTTATTGCCTGTTGAAACTGCCCACCTACTTCTGCTTGTCTTTAATTTCCCTGCTATGGACACTGAGCCCTGCTAAAAATGGTGGTGGGGTCCTGGTGCCATTCAGGCTTGTCTGTGGTTATATCAGATGCCTTGCCTCCAGTGGGCTGAACCAGAACACAAGAACGCTGCTATAATTGAGCAAAATACTTTATTACTTAAGAACAACTTGATTAATAAATAGTTGGAAAACAAAATAAATTAAAACTGTACATTAAGTTTTACATTTTTAAGGTTTTAAATTAGATTTATCAATGGCCATCATTCCAGACTCAGATGCATAGTAACAACTGAATGATATTGTTTATAACTAAGGTACATGAAAAAACATTTCTGGTACAAATACATCCCTGCATCATCATTTAATATTTCTAGCAATTAAACCAGCTGTTGCTCTTCATTATACTGATGAGTTTCTTGTTCTTGATGTCAATCTCATACTGGTTTGATCCATGGAAAAAGTAGAAATGTCCTAGAAGTGGAAGGACAAAATATTGGCAAATTAGTATTTCGTTTTTGCATGCATATTGATATACGCTTGCTGTTTTCTTGGGAGATTAGAAAAAAAAATAAGAACAAACATTTCATATGTATGTTTTTTTTGGTGGTCTTTTGTTTCCCTTTTAATTACATTTTTAATTTATTTACCATTTTAAGAACAAACATTTCATATGTATGTTTTTTTGGTGGTCTTTTAATTACATTTTTAATTTATTTACCATTTTTCTGAAGGGCAGCATCAACTGTGTGGCCAATTCCTTGGAAGTCAGCTGTTATTTTTCTTGGATATCCCCTTTCCATTGATTGAGTATTTTCATTGAAACTAAATAAAGAAATTTCATAAAAACAAAAAACAAGCATGTGATGTTCAATGTTGAAAGCAGGTGGAATTTTTACTAAATAAGCCTACTCTCAGTGGAAAATCCAGTAACTGCAAGCATCTGTGATCTCACAGAACTGCTGGCTGTGTGAATATTGACATCTTCATTGGCCTATGCAAGGCTGTTTTCAAAACATCAAACTGAATAGTTCATTTCCATTCCCTGAGACTCATAATAAGGCTAGATGGGGCGTATACTGAGTAATGAACTTGAATAATTATTCAAACTGAATATTTTAATTTTACAGCATCCAATCTATGAAGTGGCCCCATGAGTGGAATGTAAACTTCTGGTGTAATAATAGTCTTTCAAGATAATATTACAGATTACTTATTAGGGTTAACTTTACTGCTTAGCTGAACTGTTTCTTAAAAAGTAAATATTTTAATCTCCTTTCATAGCTTTCTTGGTAGATTTGTCATTTATAAATTTCAGACAGCAATTATGCCCCTTGATAGCTTCTGAATGAATGCATGACACAATGACAAAGTCTACTCACATTATCTTTTTATACTAATTTCATGTAATACTACCTCCTAACAGGTAAACAAAGCTCATTTGTTTCTATCTGTTAATCACTGGTAATAGTAAATGGATATTGTCTTTTTCTCAGTTCTATGAAAATATATGAGTAATTGCCTCTGAGTTTCAGCTTTATACTGGCTGAAAAGGCTGACAACAAGAGGTAATGAAGTTACTGTACAAATTCTGATACAACTTGACATTTTAAAAGCTATTTTGAGTATCTGCTGTGCAAAAAAAAGCCTTACCTCCAGTACCTGTTGCCCACAAAGAAATAGGTTTTCTTGGTATTTTGATCATGAACAGCTGCATCAATTTTTCTGATACTTGTGGGGAAGCCCAGGTTCTGAATAGATTTGGGGAAGCCTGACTCTATACTGTAGCCGCTGACAGCCCAGTACTGGTCATCTGAAGGAAAACCAGAAAAAGTTAGTAGGGATTCCTGAGGAGGCTGATTTCCTCAAAAGACGTGTAGTATCATATTGTACAGGGTTGCTGTGAAGCAGTTAGTTAATGACAGTAACAGCATTTTGAAAATGAAAATGGATTTAAATATTAAGAATATTTATTATTATTATATTTCTTTATTATTACTTAACATACAGAAGTATATACAAGCTAGCAGTACTACTATAACTATATTCATTCCTAAAAATGACTGATGGAAATGTAAAAGAAATACCTTTAAAAAATATTACTCGATCCTTCTTGTCAACCTCGTAAGCAGCATCAAAGCCATCTGCCAGTGACGGCCAGAACGAGGAGATGGTGTCGTGCTCAATGTCTGAGAAATAAGGACTTTTGCGCCAGACATAGCTGATAAAGAAATGAAAAGAG
>KL269789.1:16119-27831 GCA_000699545.1 Podiceps cristatus | reverse complement strand
TGTTCGGGTGCCAGAGCCAGCCCTCCCTATGAGGCTGACATACCACCCCTTTTGGGACGCAGTGCTGCACTTTGCCCTGCTCTCTCATAGACCTGTGCCCTTTATACGGTTGTGCTGAGGTCCAGAATGGCTGAGGTTGGAAGGGACTTCTGGAGGTCACCTTGTCCAACCCCGGGGCTCAGGCAGGTGCACCTAGAGCTGGCGGCCCCGTAGGCCTCTCCACCGCCGCCCTGATGGCTTGCCCAAGAGAACATATGATGTCTGTGGCAGTGCTGATGACTGAACCTTTGTCGTCACTATCTCCCATGCAGGTAGGCACAGCTGGGTTCTTAATTTCAATTTGGTTGCAAATGTTCATTAAACAGTCTTGGGAAACATGTTAAAACCCAATTTAAGGAGCTCCTTCCTCCCCTTTCCTGAAAACTATTAAGTTACAGATCTTCATCATGTGTTCTAGAAGGGAAATCAGACTCACATCATCAAAGGAAGCTTGTTCAATCAAAACACAATTAACAAGCCAAGAAGTGGATGACACCCTTGGCCACACTTGCTGCTCTCCATCGCCAGGGTGGACGTGACCAGCCAACAGTGCCCAGAGTCAGAGCGTGCCCCAGAAATGGGCACCTGTAACAGCAGAGCCATCCTTCAGACAGCATAGGGCATGGGTCCAGTGCAGACTCCTAGGTCAGAGTGCCACCAAAGGTCACCAGTGACATTTTCCACAGCTCCCTGACCCACACGTGGAATGGTGTGACAAGGATGGTGCTGCATGTGAAGCAGCTGCAAGCTGAGGAGTGACGGTGGGATTATTCAGCCTTGCAGAATTTTAACAGACATGGGTGATGATGGATGATGGCTTAAAACATTTTACTCACCTGTCAGTAAACATGTTACTCACCCAGCCCCACTGAGCTAGTAAAATTTTGCAAAATTGCCTTAATACTTTCTGAAAGAAATATTTTCCTTGGTAACCAAGGGAAGATAAACTCCTTGAACTGAACTTTATGCTTTGCCTTTGTGAGCCTCTCAAAAAGGTGTTGCTAGAAATGAAAGCACTTACCTGCCTTTGAAGAACAGTATTTCCCCACGGAGAGTGGTGATAGCATCAAAAGTCAAATGAGGGTCACAGTCCTCCGGTCTTTCGGGTGTTTTAGAAGGTGTTGGTTCTTCCCGGGGTGACATTTCTGTTGGTGGTTCTGCAGGTGTCATTTCAGTTGGTTCTTGTGGGGGAAAAGCTTTTGTTGGAAGTGCGGAAGATTCCTTGGGGGGTCCTTAGGGAAACAGATAGGTGTGGAATTGGAAGGTGAATTAGAGTCTTTCATGTTGCAGAGCTTCAGGATGTACCATATGGAGCCAAATGCATAGTTTCTTGAGGTTAAAACTCAACTAGTAAATTAATGCCAGGGAAAGTTCCTGGGCAATTTAACTTGGCTATCTGTGTTGCTGACTGTTAAAATGATCTTTGGCACTGACAAGCCGTTGGTATCTCAAACTGTATGTGCTCAGGAGCTAATGTAGAGCAAATACCATTTCCAAAGGGCAGCCGTAGATGTGAACACCCTTTTGCAGAAGGCAAGAGAGTTTAATGCTACAGACACAGACTGTTACTTCCTGTTCTCTGAAGACTTGGACTTTCTGACTTATTGACATGAACACAGCCCACAGATTCTCTTTTGCAGATGTAGGCTCTTAGCCACAAAGAAACCAAGACACTTGCCCCAAAATAAAATCAGGAAATTAAACCTCAGTATCCTTCCCACAGTAGAAAGTTTAGGACTTTTTAGTTGTTGGGTAACCAAAAAATGATGCTTCTTGCTTACCATAGAGGGCCTGAATGCCATCAATATCATCCTGAGGAAGCCTGTAGTCCCTTGTATCCTTGGCCATATATATAGGATACATCAAAGCACCGAAGACATTGGAATGACCAAGACCTAGTGAGTGGCCCAACTCATGAGCAGCAACAAGAAATAGGTTGTATCCTAAAAAAAAAAAAAAAAAGTCCATCGCAAAGAACAAACACTAAATAAATTTTCTTGCTGATAGTGGGATACAGATGCCATCTTCTCAAACATGATATATCGTTCACAGTGTTAATAAAACAGCAAAATCTAACTATGTCCCAAGTAAGGGCTTCTCTGGCCTCCTAGAGAAGAAATGAATTTCCAGTTATTTATTTCTCACAGGGAAACCAATTTGGAGACAGTTTTTGGTCATGTTGCAGAAATTTTCTTGCCAACAAAGAATCAAAAGTTTTTTTAATGTTAATAATGACTGAAAACTGGGTGATAACAGGTTAGTCATCTGGTTGGATTTTGGGGATGATAAAGACATGAAATTCACTTGGTAACTACTTCACAAAAACCAGTAACATGTTGGCTGTCATCCTGGACATTGCTGGAAATCAGAACAATTTTACTAAATTACACTGACATTTTGCATCTCAGTAAATAATGGAACTACTGCCATGGGATCTGTGACTTCACAGGGTTTTCAAGACAACACGATCTAATAAAAAACAGGAAATGCAACACTTAAGGTTACCTACCATTGTAGGTAGCAAATTTGGTCCAGTTTTCATCTTCATCAAAGTGAGCATCTCCTCCTATCCCACTCCCAGGGGGGTAGGCATGAGCCAGAGTTCCTCCTGGACCATCAAAGGAATAGAAGTCATTGTGAACTAAGAAAAGAAAGTAAAGTAAAAAAAAAAAAAAAAAAAAAAGGTGATGCTTTTCGTCATCTCGGTAATAAAAAGTGACAAACACTTATCATTCCCAAGCAAGGAGGTCTCCTTACATCCAGCTGCAAAGGAGATCATTATATCTGCTTGGCCACTGTAGAGCCTGGTGAACCTCAAAGGGGTGACACTGCTCCAGAGCTGGAAGGCTTTTGCAATTGCTTCCTCTACATCAGCTTGTAGCATGTCTGGAGTGTAGTTCAAAATCCTGTGAAATAAGGAGAAAGTAATTAAAAACAACCAGATCACATGTGGCTAGGGCACATAGTATCAAGGTCAAAATACTTTAATCATCGGTTATTATTATTTATGTGTCTCGAGTTATTTATTTTCAGGGTTTTTTTGTTTACATAGCAGAGGAAGATTTCAGTTTTCTTTCTCATTTTTCAGCAATCCTAACATATATACTGAATGGGGCTTTTATATAAGAAATACAGGAATACATAGTAAAGAACCCATGGACATTACTTCTGCTTAGCATTCACAAAGCTTCCCACTGGTGTACAGAGAAACATGCTTTAATATATGTTACCGATATGTCACATCTTCTTTCTTCCACCTAGGACTGTGTGGGAAGGTGCTGTATGAACGGACGTCTGGTATTCCACATCTGGGCTGCTTCATCATGTCCAGCGTCTTACGATTCAGCTCCCCAGTCACCTCTAGCCCAAAGAATGACTGCATTTCTCGGATTTTTTCAGCCATGTGATTGAGGTTCTTTGATTTAAAGAGAGAATTTTTCTCTTCTTTAAAATCATAGAAATTTTCCAGATATTTCTGATGGGGAAGAAAAAACAACAGTTTAGAACTTAAATGTTTCTTTACAAATGCAGAGATTTGTTAATAAAATATTTTACATCACTAATACATCGTTACATCCATTTTCTCAATACATTATTTCCTGTAGTCTGAAGTCCTTACCGTAGCAAATTGCGTATCTTCTTTTTCATTTTCTGGAACCACTGGGAAAGCACAAGAACATGCAACATATAGTAACCCAAGGAAAGGAAGGATCTTTGTCTTCATCTTTGCCTCCTTGTCCTATCTGCCCTGCTAGAAGACCTCTCAATCTCTTCTGTCCAAGGCTCCCCAGTGATTCTCTATTTATATCAGTTGTGTGCTTGTTAAAGTCAATAACTGTGTGACTCAGTTTATAACATCCTCCGATTTCCCACAGAAACATAGAAAACATATTTGGTTTTAGAAGCAAGCTAAAACATGACAGTTTACCTTGCCCGAAAACCCCTGATTTCGCAATCATATAATTGGACAGTATTTTTTTTTCTTAATTCCTAAAATAGACCAGTATTTTAAACTTACAAGTATCTAAATCTATAATCGGTCACCTCAATGAAAATCACCTCATTTTTCAGAGGTGCTAAAGGGACCTGGCTCTTTGTGAGGAACAACAGTCTCTAATTCCTTGTCGCATGTGCTAAGTGACCTCCAGAAACTGCCCCTCGGTTTTCTCAGTGTTGCACCTATGCAGGACCTCAGCATGTCAGGGATGAACCCCTTCCTTTAGCCCATCTTGTCCCTGATAATTTTAGTGATATAGCTGATTATACAAATGACTCATTTATCTCTTTTCTTGAACCTGACATCTCAGCATGGTTACAGAACCATCAGCTGTGCTGCTACCTGGCCTGTGTAATCACAGATTTATGGCTGCATCCCCTTGTTCTCCCATAGTCGCCCCAGGAAACCCCCACAGCACAATGTAAAGGTCTCGGTACAGCCCCCCAGATCATGTATCCTGGTCTGAACAGCCTATCAGCCAACTAAAGAAGAAATGGCAGAAATTGCCCTAGAGAACTACAGGCACCTTGGGAGTGTTCCTTGGGAGGAACTTTTTAACATGTCTCCAAAGTCAGATGGGAGATGATGAGGATTTGAGCTGTAGATTCCAAATTCCCCAATTTACCAGAAGTCCTACTTTAGGTTCCTATGTCCTTTTCTGAACAGGATTCATTGCACTTTATGCATGGGTTGCAGAAACACTCAGTTCCCTCTTTCTTGCCTGTCATTTCTGAGACATCCACCTTTTGAAGCAGAGTTCTCCTGTGTTGACTTAGTGCCCAAATGCAAGTTCAAAGGGAGAAATATGAGCTAAAAATAATCTAGTTCTTTTTGAACATGAGAAAAAGAAGGAAAAGAAACCACTTTTCCAGTGAGAGCAAACATATTGGAAACTTCAAAAAAACAACCCCAGCACCACAGCAGCTGAGCTCTGCAGACTGCGAGGTGGCCTGGGGAAAAGCCATGGCCTCCTTCCAAAGGAAACTGGAGTTGAACTGGCCGGCTGGAGTAGGGTCACACTGCATGCATGACCCAGGTCAGAGCCCAGGTCCCTGAACTGCTGAGTTAAGTGGCAGAGATGTTTATGTCTAAGGCTGCAGCAGGATGAGGGCAGCTTTGCCAACAGCTCACTGCTGCTGCACAGGGGTGCTCCTGCTCCTCCCTCCCTGGCCAGCAGTCCTGCTGTTTCCCTGTCCCCTTCTGATACCAAGTGTGCCTTCAGTGAACCGATTCAGAGGGCTGAAGCTAGGGGAAGGCAACCTAGAAAAATAACCCCAACCTCCCCAAAACCAGTTTTCTGCTCACGTTAGCGACTGCCCTGGCTCCCTAAGGGGTGAGAAGAGCACCTGGGCCAGCATGAAGGAGGGGTGGGATGGGGAGTGCAGGTGGGAACAGGGATGCAGGGAGGCAGGCAGGCATGAGGCTGGGATGCTAGGACCTCTCCTTTTGGCAGCAGCAATGTCAAGGATTGTCTCTGCTGGTCACAGAACAACACCCCAAACTGCATTTGTAGATTATGGTGTCTGCGCTTCAGCAAAGAAATTCGGACAGAAAGCAGGGCAGTTCAAAATACTGTGTTTGTATCTCCAGCAGCACCAGTTAGCATATGGCACTTATCCTCTTTGCTTTCAGCTAAATGTTTTGTAAACACCCTGCTGTCCAGGGGACCTGGGACGATGCAGTCAGAGCAGTGAGATGCAGCACAACCAGTTGGCAAACAATTTAGCAAGCCTTTTTTAATGTTTAGGAAGCTATTATGTCTCACTGACTTTTCCATGGCTGCCAATAAGCACGTTACAGCTCCTTTGTAGCTGCTGGCTTCCCCTTCCAGAATCTGTTGCCTGTGTGCTTGAGCTGACATTTACGGAGTGGCTGGTGAGTGCTGGGGTGGGAGAGCTGGGTCTTGCCTTGTGAATGAGTTTGGCAGCACGAGTGGGGAAAATTCATGGCTGAGGCAGCCTGTATGCTCTGAGATGTGTGAGTCTGTGCTTTTTCCTTGCATGCGGATACAAGAGAGGACTCACCTCCTTGTGCTGAACCCAAAGACATCAGCAGTTTTAGGGTTCAAACTAATATGGGTACTTAGTCCCAGTTTTAGGTATTACAGGATGCAAACAGGAAGGTGTTAAGTTCCTGAGGTTCCTGCTTGAAAATTATGTTGTCAGTGGACATGGCGGAGATCTGTCAGCAAAGACACAGCTCTGGTTTAAATGGGGTGAGCTGAGCTGAAGAAATGAACATACATGCCACTTTTGCCTTACCTATAGGTCTACCAGTTCATGAGTTCTGTTTCAGGGGTGCCCAGAAGCACTTTATTCTTGAAAGGCTGAGCAGGTCAGGCGTGTTTCATGCCATGGCCCCCCAGGTAACCCCAAAGAGATGCTGATCTTCCCATCTGCCCTGGGAGACTGTTCCCCTCTTCTCCCCAAAGGGCTGTGCCCCAAAGTCACTGTTGCCAGCTGGGTTGGAGACTGCAGACCACAGCAGTGACTCTTACCAGCTTATACAGCAGAAAAGCAGCCAGGATGGATTCAGGAATACTGCTCATTTCTTCCCTCAGCTCATCGTCACTCAGACTCATACGTCCCATATCACTGGCAAGTGCCTTAATCACCGCACCCAGGGACAAGAGTGGGTGCTTTCCCAGGAAGACCCCTGCCATAGAACAGATCATTTCACTGAAAGCCTGCCAACATCCAGGCTAATATTCCTCCACCACAGAACTGTTTGTCCTCTGGCAGTGTAATTCATATTATCCTGTGAGGTCTAGCCCAAATGCCAGGCTTTTTAGCAGATTTGTCAAAATTCTAGCTGGGAATTTTGCCATTTCTTATTTTTATATGGTTGAAATTCCATCCAGAAATGTCATGCCAGTTCTGTTTGGCAGATTTGACTTATGGAAAGAAGAAGTGGAAGGATACTTAACATAGTCATATAAACAATTGTCATTAACTCTATAAACAACTGCAAATTAGGCCAAAGGAAGCTTGAACTAACTAAACATACACATACTATGATTTCAGCTCCTAAATTTATAGAAGAATCTGTAGATGTCTTCTCACCTCCTCTTCGCTCATACTGTTTCTGAACTCTCCCTGCCTCTGAACTGCCTGTGCCAAAGAAGCAGGAGATGATATGAAGGTCTTAGATGCACCCGGACATGGAAGAAGCTGATGGGTTTTTCCACTTGAATGGGATTGGGAGATAAATTCATACAGGAAGATTCTGAGACTTGAGGAACAATAAATGAACAGAAAAAGACACAAGCCCTTTGCAACAAGCCCTGGACATGAACTAGTCTGCTAGATAAGAGCTAGAAAATACCAATGAAGTGGTTAGAGGAGGTAACTAAGTAGAAAATTTTTCACATGGAAAAAAAGTAGGTCTGCTATTAAAAGACTCAGGGAAATCAGAATATTTACTGAAAATGAAACACTTTCAATCTATCTCTGCAAGACTGTATTTTTGAGAGTATTGGAATAGAGCCTGAAATAGGTGTTGACTTGAATTCCACAGTTTTGCCTGTATATCATAGAATCATAGAATTGTAGAATCAAAGAACGGTTTGGGTTGGAAGGGACCTTGAAGATCATCTAGTCCCAACCCCCCAGCCATGGGCAGGGACACCTCTCACTAGACCAGGCCTCATCCAATCTGGCCTTGAGCACTGCCAGGGAGGGGACATCTACAACTTCCCTGGGCAACCTGTTCCAGTGTCTCACCACCCTCATGGTGAAGGATTTCTTCCTCATGTCTAGTCTAAATCTACCCCTTTCCAGTTTAAAGCCATTCCCCCTCATCTTATCACTATATGCCCTTCTAAAATACTCCTCCCCAGCTTTCCTGTAGGTCCCTTCAGGTACCGGAAGGCTGCTAGAATGTGTCCCAGAGCCTTTTCTTCTCCGGGTTGAACAACCCCAACTCTCTCAGCCTGTCCTCGTAGGAGAGGTGCTCCAGCCCTCTGATTGTCTTTGTGGCCCTTTTCTGGACTTGTTCCAACAGATCCATATCCTTCTTATGTTGGGGATTCCAGAACTGGACACAGTACTCAAGATGGGGTCTCACAAGAGAGGAGCAGAGGGCCAGAATCACCTCCCTTGATCTGCTGGCCATGCTCCTTTTGATGCAGCCCAGGATACAGTTGGCCTTCCAGGCTGCGAGCGCACATTGCCAGCTCATGTCCAGCGTCGCATCAACCAACACCCCCAAGTCCTTCTCCACAGGGCTCCTCTCAATCACATCATCCTCCAGCCTGTACTGAAACTGTGGATTTCCCTGCCCCTGGTGTAGGACCTTACACTTGTCCTTGTTGAACCTCATGATGTTCACACTGGCCCACTTCTCCAGCTTGTCCATGTCCCTCTGGATGACATTCATATACTTATGGATGACATATCTATATACTTCCATTCATCAGTGGGATCTCTTCATCCTAGCTTTATAATATAGAGCTGCTGTTAATTATGTTAGTCATTTTTCTACTTCATCTGAGCATTTTGTTCAGGTTCCATTGCAAACTGAGAGATGGCATGTAGAGATAGCCTCAATGGCTGATTTTAATTAAACAGGAATTCAGATTTTTTTTTTTATGTCTGTATCCTCTCCTTGAGTAGTATCAGCAATAACAAAGATGAAATCACTTCCGCACTTGTATTTAGTGTATAAACACGTTTCACAAGTTGCATGTCATTTCCTCTCAGCAATATCTGACTTAGTAGCTTTTTACGGAGGCATGGTCACAAAGGGATTGCAGTTCATTGGTGTTGTATCATCTGTCATTGAACAAGAGGTAGGCCAGAACCAAAGTCCAAGAATTTTGAGATTTTCAGGAATTAAACTGGAATAAAAAATTTTGGCACCCTACAGATGACCCCTTATTTCGTAAGTGGCAGTATATCAGGGCCATACTCTGAATTTAGACACAACCCTAAGCAATGGGTGAGACAGGAAGCACTGTGGTTGTGAGACACACTTAATTCACTGTTCCCTCTTTACCATCCTGGCTCCTACTAGATTCAGACTACATCACTGGCCCGACACACCAAACTATCGAAGAAACTGAAATATGGGCATGAACCCACCTTTCCTTTGAAGCAGAGTGGTCAGTAAAACGTTTCTCCCCTCCCACACACAGACTTTAATGGTCATGGACTTCAACTGGTGGAATTCTTACTCTGTTACAAAGTGTATCAGCACTGCCTGCACAGAGGTTACTGTCCTCTCAGAACACCTAGCTGAGATATTCAAATGAATTCACATTACCTCACCCAAAATAAGGTGACTATGAAACCTCTGTAACTTTAATTGTTTTTCAAATTCAAGTGAGCTGAGTGAAGTATGTCAGGGAGACATCAGCTCTGCTGTAGAGCAGAGGGAGGGACTGGTGAGGAGCAGTTTCCCCAGCTGGCCCTGCTGAGGATGGCGCAAGAACCAAGCCTGTATGTGGAGTCATCAGCAAGGACAGGGATTAGGTTTCAGATGTTAAATTAAATTATTTTTTCATGCTCACAAAGTTCTTAAGGAATTAGACTCACATGACTTGGTTGGAACTGATTATCCAGTCGCCTCCAGCTAATTGAAAAAGCACAAGGCAGGCTCATCAGGATGTTGCTTCACTATAGTTTTGTAAGATTTGATCACAGCCTTTTGTCTCCAAAATCCCTTAGGATAATACTTCACATGCTAAAGACCCAGTGAACTGTTCCCAGAGCTATGAGAAGTAATTCAGGTGAATGTGAACAGAAGGAAGCGCTGTGGGTTGTCAGAGTTTGAGGAATGAAGTAATAGGCAACTGTGCAATACGTAATAACTGATTTTTCCCTAGATCATGAATTTACAAGGCACAAGCCTTGTATTTACATGAATTTACAAGCTTGTCAATGCATCTCCTCTGTAAACATCTCGTCATAAAACCATTATAGTCTCTAGATCGTACATGAACTTCTTGCACTGGAAGCCACTTCATCTAGTGTGCCATGTACTCTCTCAGTAGCTGTGTAGGACAAACTAAGGGGGACTCACACGCCTTGGAAAGATGAGCTGGAAACTAAATCATGTGGCTGTGCTGGATACCAAAAACTGCAGCAGCGACACACACCCCATTATGGCATGTTATGGTCTCCGTCTCAGTCACTAATCTACCTACTGTCCACAGGTCAGCTATAACTAGGGAATTTTTTATTCCCCCAGGGAATTTTTGTTTAGCCTCACCTGTCTCTTAATAACAGCTTCTCAGCCGCACATATGCCAACTATCTTTTCCTATAGGGATGATTTCTTGATATACCTGTAATTAAACTTGAAATAAGTAGTCTCATATTGTATTTGATTCTGAAGCCATCTGCTTCTCTTTCACACCCAAAGAAAAGTTTCTTAGCATGAAAACTTATCTGTCTAATAGAACTTATTTTATCTGTGCTATTTAGCAAATGGATACATACAACACAAAAAATAGTAATCAGATTCAGCTTAATTAGTATTAAAAATATCAAAAGGCCACAGGGAATAGGTTGTAGGGTTTTTATATATATTTTGCATATTTTTTCATATTTTAGTGCT
This sequence comes from Podiceps cristatus, assembly GCA_000699545.1. Taxonomy (NCBI): domain Eukaryota; kingdom Metazoa; phylum Chordata; class Aves; order Podicipediformes; family Podicipedidae; genus Podiceps; species Podiceps cristatus. The sequence continues at coordinate 17,238 of KL269789.1, read as the reverse complement.
TCTTGAGGTGGCCACTGATCTCTGGATTTGCACCACAAAATACAGGGTTAGAAATGCCTCTGGTGACACAGGAACATCTACACTGGTATTCTCAAAGGAGCTACACTATGGGGAATTTGTCTTTGCAGCATCCAAATTTTGTTTTGTTTGAGCCAGGATGCTGTGTAAAATGGATAATTGGTTCATTCCTATAGCATCTATGCCATTATATTCTCTCCTGATTCTACCTGAGAACATAAATAATATGTGTGAAGCAGTTAAAAATGCAACAAAACAGAAAAAGGTATTATAATTCTATCTACACTATATGGAAAAAGAATAAAAGGAACAATTTATTTGCAGTCCAAGTATTATAGTTAGTTGACAACATGCAGTTAAAGGAGAGTAGGATCATTTAAAAGCTTGATTTCCTTCTATTTTTCATCTGAAAAACTTAATTCTTTTGACATACAAAAATCCTGTGAGAAACAGGCGTGTCTTCTTTTATATTCTGGAAAAATACAAAGATGAGGAAAAAAATGATTCATTCAAAGAATGAAAACAGGTATTTTGTGTTGTTTGCTCTTGAGTCCTGCAAAGAAAGGACTTATTTTCTTCTTTGATGAACATTTGAGAACATATTCACATGTTTTTGTGGGGTAAAATTAAGAGAAGTTTAATTGACATGAAAGATTGATCATTTTAAGTAAAGTGAGTGAGAATCTGGTCTGAATTCCCTTTGGTGTTCATAGACATTTCACAGGATGAAAAGTTAAATAATTCCCCTAAGCTTTATTGTTGCAATAATGGCTCTAACATGATTCAGTTTTAATAAAAATCATAGTTGGGCACATAATGAAATAAACTGCTACCCATTTGAGAAATTCCATTTAATATGGCTTAGTCACTGAATATGTGTGAAAAGTAATCATACAAGACTGTTAAACTGTTAATAGAGAATTTTTCATTATGTCTCAAACTTAATATGCTTGGCAACTCTTTGGTTTTCTTTCATCAAAACAAATCTCTTTCCTTTAGAAAATATGCTAGTCAAATACGGTCAAAAATTCCCAGATTATATTTTGGTTCTTCCAAACTTCTACATCACCTATTACTTCATATATTTAGAAAACAGTTTCC